>JAVSBS010028202.1:28114-40614 GCA_033124195.1 Coracias cyanogaster | reverse complement strand
TGTATCGGCAACCAAAAGTAGATGTTGGCAGATAAAAGGATAAACAGGAAAAAAACGTTACCCATATACAATGATACATATATTATGGCTTCAGCCACATAATTCAAGGATGAAAAATAATTCCTCTGGCTGCTGATAGCAAATAATCAAATTTTTCAGGGAGCTGCCACTGAAAAATACTGTTTTTCTTAATGTATGTATGGAAATCCAGCTCAGAGCATGCGGTGTTCTTGTGGCTAATGAATTCTAAAGTGAAGCCAGGAGCTGGAAATACACAGAAACTCCCTGCTGCAGGGATCTTTGGCACCATTGTGTGCCTCTGTGGCTGAGACAATGGGAACAATTTTATGCTAATCAGCAGAAATAAAATGCAACATTTTGGTACAAGAGAAATTAGCTGACACCAGCACTTGAACTTTTCTAAGCAGAAGTCTTGGTTTGAGGGTTATCAGTGTGGGTAACGCTGTGAGGCACTTCAAACCTAATGTAAGTTCTTGCAACCAGAACATACGCAGCTTCTTTATTTTCCCTGTTTATTGTTTTGGCAACTAGAACATGCACAATTTCTTTATTTTCCTTATCTTTCTCTTTCCAACTTTAGTATCTTAAGTGATAAAAACAATGTCTTGCTTACAATAACTTATTTCTCCTCTGGATGGAAGGATCTACTACGTTCACATGCCTCGTTTTAAATGTCCTGCTTAAGGCTACTTAAAAGTGATTGATAACAGGTCCTCAGAAAACAAATACAAAATCAGAGGCAGTGACAGAGAAAGGTCAAAGGCAAAGGGCCAGTGGGGGTGAATGTGGTCAAGTAATCGGGGGTGATAGTCAGAGGAGGCTGCGGGAATGCGTAGGGGTGTATTCTGGGGAAAACTTGCTATTGGATTGCCTGAGAGGCTTTTCAGCCAGTTCTGCTGCCAAAGCAGAGCTTTTCCTGGACTTTTACAGATGACCCTTGGGTAACGCATGTGAAAGTGTGTGAAATGAGTATTGTACATCATGCCAGGCTGCACACTGAACAGTGCAGAGGCACACGCGCAAAACTATACAGGCTTTTTTTCCTTGCAATGACACTTCTTCTGCTTAAAGAAATAGTGAAATAAGTAAGTTAAGGTATTACTTGTTACAGTTTTTATAAGTCTACTGCTTTTTTTGGGATTCATGATTTTGGAAGGCAAGGTAAGCCGTGGTCATGGGCTCGATGCGTTGGAATGGGAGCATCAACAAAGTCAGATGCCGCTGTTGAAATCACAAGTCTGCTGCCAGAGAATGAGGATTCTGTGAGTGCTTTTGTCAAGAGAGAGCAGACCCTGAAGCCAGGATAGACAGCTTCAGGGAAATTACCCAATGCACTGTTCTGCTTTTCAATATCAAGATGTGTAAATTGAACTGTGGAGTTACTTAGGATGTAGAGGTAGAAATATGGAATGAGCTAGAATTGACATTCTGTGAAGCTGATACTCCCAATGGGTCTGCCTCTGTGGTAGAAATGGTTTGTCTAACAAAGCCTTTCTTGGATAATTTGCATTCGCTTGCGCTGAAGTGTTTACCACTAGTGATTTTTAGCAGCACTAGTACTGTAGAAGTGCTTTGATTACACAGTCATAAACTATATTTTAACGTCCACATGAATGCAGATGTTCAGCCACTAGTCTTGTATCCCATCCAAGAAAAAATGTCAGAAGTAGATCTTAAAAATGAAAGCTTTTTATGGCAAAAATAATTATTGACCGAGAACAGAACACAGAGAGTGCAAGTGCAGTTTGCAAGACTGGCATTAAAGAGTAGGAGTGGAATTGGTTGAAAATGAATCTTAAAATACATGGAGCATTTGTCTGCGCTCCACAACATTCAAAGGGCTTTTCTGATGGTGGTAGTCATTAATCTTTCTATTGTTTTATCAAAAAAATGGGAAACATTTAAATTGATAAGCAAAAAGTAAAAAAATGTTGATAATACCCACAGTAAAAATATTTTAAAAGCCCATTTTATCAAAAACCTGCCCTTCAAAGCACCTGTGACTAATTGGTACATGATGAAAACCATACTTTGTAGACATTAAAATAGAACCACATTGGCTGTGCTGACAAATAAATATTCTTTAAATGAAAATACTTGCTCCATGTGTTTGAAAAACTTAGTAGGAGAGGATTTATATCTCTACAGTGTAAGACAACCTGGGCTTTGCAAGACTGCAATTCTGATTGTGGGCAGATATATAGATAGAGAAGAGATATATAGATATATTGAACAGCAACTTTGGAAATGTTTTTTAAAATGCTTCTCCTAACAGCAAGCTGGGACAAGTGACAGTTTTCCCCTGGCTCTCAGACAGGCCCATATGAGGCACAGAAGGGTTATATACTTTTAGAGATGGCATCTTTCAGATGAGAAATACTCAGGTTGCAGCCTGTGGGGTTACTAAAGACCCTTCAATAAATGAATTGTGTCCACCTAATTACTTCTCAATTGAAATCTTTATTTTGTTGACGCTTTGGCTGACTTGTTCAGGATTTTATCCTGTATGTGAGTAGCTCCAAGCTCTTAAAGCAAGAGACCCTCTTTGCAGCTCAGGCTCAGGTGCTGGTGTGACAGACATGGAAAGAGTTTCTCTCAATCCAACGGAGTTTGGTAGGATCAGAGGTGACAGGCAGGAAATATGTTCATGCTCAGATTTTTATATGGTCAGATTAATATTATTGAAAAGTTCCTCAAGATTCCTATGCAGGCTAAGACTTAAACTGTCAGGATTAAACTTTCATGAATTGCTTAAGAAAAAAGAAATTAATTATTTTTTAGGCACCAGTGAGTTGTTAGCTGTACATGCAAAACACCTTTTGGAGCTTGGATTTTGGTGTATGGACATTTCAGTATTTATTTTCTTTCTTTTGAGAAATTTCACTATTTTTTAACCATACTTATTTACTTACCATCACCAGAATGGTATTTATAAAATCAGTCACATCCTTGTTCTCCACTCTCCCCAAACTCACTGAAGGAAAAGAAAAACAAACCCTTGTTTAAGCAAAAGCAGAAAAGCGTCTAGAAGTCCTTGAAGTACATGAGGTGTAACACCGTGCTGCAAAGAGGGCAGAATATGGCCTTTATAGAAGCTACACTATGCAGCTTTTGTGCTTGCTGCTGCACAGAAGCATACAAAGAAGCTGTGTGTGAAGGATGTGACGGTCTAAGGTTTCACTTTGGGGATGGCAAGTTCAGTTGTCTCCATTTTTGTTCTATGATGCAGCAAAAGCTTTCTGGCCCAGAACTTGATGTAGAATGAGAGAAAACTACCTCTGCCTTCCTGAGGTTTGAATTTTGCCCTACGTTCCACATTTTCTAGAATCCAGTAGTGACAGGAAGAGAGCAAGAGGATGCGCAAGAAAAGGGCAAGGTCAGGAACAGAAAGGAATAGCGGATAAACACGTTGCCTCCACGTTACTTCAGCTTTAAATTAAACTCGGTGATCCCTGCTTTCTTACCCTAAAGTTTTCCACCTCGCTCCTGAAGCCCTGCGAGTTTATTTCAACCTCGTCCCTCACACAAATGAAGACAGCCCTCATATGTTAAAGAGGTGTCAAGTGACTCCTTGCTTTTCCTAACCGCCTACTAGGGAAGGTCTGCTGGGCCTCCTTCCCTCTGGAATAAAACGTGATGGATGTGGGTACACATGCGTGCGGGCCTTCTGCATCCTGCTTTGTCAGCACTTGGCTCACTAATACAGCTCCTGGTGACCTCAGGGTCCTTCAGTCAAGACCAAGGAAAGCTGTGAAATACAGAGCCAAATGTGGTGTTTTCCCATGTGTGTAGGCCCTAACACAGAAGCTGTTAGGGGAACAACAACAGGGACTAGATATAAACTTTCTTGTGTTGGGTTATGGTGTTGTTACAACTTCCTTTTACAAAAAGGAACTGCAGAAAATGGACAAACAGTATTTGTCTCTTATTTGTGGTTGAGGTTTGTGTGATAACTGCAAGAGCACTGAGAAAAGAATATCTTTTGACTTAGAGATATCAAAATACATTGTGTTCAGTATCATTCTTTTCTGGGCCACTCCGAGCCTTAAAAGAATTGCCACTTTTGCAGTCAAATCCAAGTAACATCTGCTCTGTGCAACCAGTCAATATTGTGGAAAAGTTCAAAGAATGAAGATCATTAGTAGTGTCAGCTTTACAACCAGAAGGTAATGGCATTAAAGTGAGCAAGTATAATACCCAACAATACCAGGCTCATTAACCAGTGATTTATCATGATGAAAAGACCTGTTTAACCTTTAGTCTTCACATGCTTTCTGTTTTTAACAAAAAGACCTATTATTTCTAGTTGTCAAGTGATAATTTGTGGGTTGTTAAAGGGATGTATTAAATTATACTTTAAACGATTATACACAATTACATAAATACTGCATTTGCAATGGGATAAGTTGAAGTTAGTATGATTTTTTTTTCCTCTGCTCTTTTAATTTTGTTGATCCATTTGGAAAGAAAATGAAGGCATTTTATAAATTACAGATATCAGTGTGTGACTTTTAAGCAAGTTAAATCGAATTTGATGTGTGCAGCAAGTGACAACGTCGTTTCTTAGAAGCAGCAAAATCCACGTACTATATTTTGAGGGTTGTATGTACCAGGGCAGAAAGCTTGTTCTTGCCTCAGAATAAACGGTTGCATGTAATTGTTTGTCCTATAAAATTGTTTCTTTTATCTGTATGCTGGAACATCTCGCTCATTTAATTCAATTTTTCTCAGAAAGGAAGCCCTGATGATTCTAGACAGCTTTTGACAGTTGCCATGTAACCTTGTCTACAGCAGATCAGCCACACAACTCATCCTGACCTGCAATACCTGTGCCTTGCCAGCAATAAGTCTTTCTGAAAATGTCAGTTCTGATGAATTGGGCCAAACTGTACGGTGGCTTTTGTGATGTAGCCAAGCATCCATCCAGGATCAGAAAGACCACAAGACACATTTCAGATCTAATTAGATCGTTTGTGATCCAATTCAAGACTTGCATTCCAGGTCACTAGGAGCACCATCCCATTTCCTGTCTAGTTTCACAATTTTTCTGTCTAGCTATTTGCTTCTCTATCTGTAGTATAATAAAAGGATACATTTAGAACAGATTTGGCAGTTCTCCAATTATTTTTGTAGACAAAGAGATTCTAGACATACACTAACCTATACAAGCAGGTAAACTAGAATGATTGTGGACTTCACAGCTGGTTTTTACACCTACCTTTTGAACGTCATATATTCAAATGTGTTGGTGTTCCAGAAAATGTATTGAAACTTGAGAAAAATCAGTCAGCATTTAAGAAGATATCAGGAACAAAGCGATATTGTTAAACATGGTAGGAGAGGGTTAATATATAATATTCAAAATGAATGATTGGGAAGGGTTTTCTAATCTCTGAGGAGGTTTTGTGATTTTACAGCCAGAAGGCAGTTTGGTAACTGACAGGTGATGCAGCATTTGTGACAGAGTTCTTTGGAAGTAGGCATGTAATTGTAATACTTTTGAAATGAACAGAAATGTAAGATGTTCTCTTTCCCCCAAGACTTACTAATACAGATTTCAATCTACTATTGAGAAAATACACTTTATAAATTACAGAGACTGGATCTATAGATCTCTGTAGATAACCTCTTTCTCTGCTTACCTGCAGTACTAAAATACTGACCTCTGCTTTCTGCTGTGAAAGGGTTATATACATTTTTATGGAAAACAGTGAGAAAGTTTCATTCTTGCTGATGCTGATCCTCATCTCCTTGTTGTTCACTTCTAGGTCTGGATAAACATTTGGGGATATATTACTATCTACCAATTTAGCTGTAAAATAGTCTTTGTTGTCAAGAAAATACTTGAAAGTCTTGCCTCATTGGAGAAAAAGTTTGGGCTAAAAATAAGCCATAGTGATGCCTTTTTAATCCAGTACCATAGAGCATATTTGTTCATGTTTCTGCAGTGCTAGTTTAGATGTTCTCCTCAGTCTGGGAAAAAATCAGATCCATGTCTTCCTTCTGCAGAGTGACTGCCCAAAGCACCACAGCATAAAACAGCAAAGAGGGTGAGGTGAGGATGAGCTTCCCTTGTCTCTTGGAGGTGGTGCTTCACTATGCATTAAATAAATATTCAGTGAGAGAGGAAATGTGAAATATGACTTGAAAAACCTCATAATTAGGACACTGGTCTCAGAGAAAAGATGCTTCTGATGCTGGCTTCAAAGATAATTGACTTTTTATGCTCAATGGAAATGCAGTAATATGAGAGACTGGCAATCATGTAACATCCATGTCATCATATATCCTGGTGGCTTTAGTGCTTTCTGTAGAAGCTCTTCAGGACCTTTCAAGAAAGGGAAGGATTCTGAATGAGTGACCTAACTACTAGGCTCCTGAAGGAGCTGCAGACGTACGTCAGTTAGGATATCTCTGAACACACATTTTCTCTTTCCCATTTTCCTTCTCTTTTTTTTTTAACACACACTTCATTTCAAAGTATTTAATTTTAGCTCTGAATGTTTTTGTATATATTTATGCTTTATTTTTGATCAGGAAGCTAAAAACCCCCACGAATCTGAACTTATAAATCAGTTGAACCAATCAGTCAATTACTTGTGTATTTGACAGTATCGGGCTCCTAACAGAAAACAGTGATTTTAGTAGGATTAATTGTCAGTGCTTTCCCAATGATCTAGGAACAAATGCGGGTCCTTCCTTCTTTAGGCAACAGTCACTGATTTCTGTGGTTGCTGCAGGATTTGGCATCTTGGGTGAGATTCAGGTCTCATAGAAATTTTGCCAGTGGCTACTGTAGGAGCAAGGTCTCAGATTTGTCTTTCCACTGCAGTCGGAGGGGAGGGGGAGTGTAGGAAGATGGACAAGTCACTGAAGGAAATTAAAAAAGAAGCAGACTTTTATATTTGGTTTTTGTGTGTGTGTACAGTTTTATTAGATTTGAGTCATTGACAACAATATTTTTAAAAAGGGGGACAGGATTTCTGTCTCTTGGTTTGCAGTTTTGCCTGAAACAGAAATTTCAATGTGTTTTTTGCCCATGGAAAAAAAGCTTACAGTGCAAACTGTGGACACCCATAACCTTGTCATTTTCCTTTGAACATGTGGAACATGCCCAGATCTTATGTTTGGCTTGGAACAATTGGTGAATGGTCTAGTTTGATTTCTCACAGGGCAAAGGAAAAAGAGCAAATGAAGAATTTGATAGGTTCGGGTTTTGTAATGCAACTATTTGCAGCACTTCGGTGATGCCAGATTAGGTTCACAGCGGTAACTAATATTTACTTTTTTCCAGGTTCTGTTTTGTGAGTTCCTGAATGGTCCATCTCTTATGGACCAGACCATTTCAGCGTATGTCACATGCGCAAGTCATTTCCTACCTCTGGGTTGGAATATTTGCCACTGAATTTTGTGAGGAAACACGGTGTATGAGAGCAGAAGCATCATGGTGCCTGTAGTAGGATTGCTCGGAAATTGGAATGTGGCTGAAGAATCATGGGGATGTGTATCCAGTTGGAGGGATTTATAATAATTTCACAACACTGAAAAACCAATATTTTATTCTTATTGAGAAAAAACATGTTATAAGAGTTGATTTTATCCGGTTGTTTTCAGTCTTACTTGCTCTAGTAAACCAAAATGGTACCAAAAAACAGTAGTCAAGGAAAGAATACCCCACGAAGCTGAAAAAGATGGACCTATACGAAAGACAGGTCATGCAAATGCTTTCAAAGACAGCTTAAAAGCAGCGCAGAATTACTGAGCGAGCGAGCTCAGCGGCTTGGCACATCGCATAGTATATATCTACATACACATTAAAATGCACTCGGTCTCAGAAGGGGCTTTCTCCACTCCCTCTACCCCGCTACCCCCCCATCCTGCACTGCCTAACAAAAGATTTTCAACAAAAGAAATTCTTCCTGGTTTGTAAAACAGTTGTGTAAAACTTGCACTGTAAAAGCCACAGTTGACTGCTTTAATGTGGAACAGTTGGGAGGGTGGGGAATCGCTGGCAGGTTGGGACAGGACACAGCAATGGTGCCCCTATTCTGTCGAGGGTCTACTTAGTCACACCACCTGCTCCCCCTATTCTTTCAAAGGCAAACCAGTCATGACAGTATGAACAGACGGATGTTTAGCCTCAATACCTTGGACACACAGCACCAGACGGAGCAAGGGGAGTTAAGAAAAGATAAATTAAGTGATCAATAAAGATAAGGGACTTGTTTAGCAGTAAATGGTGGGGGACAGAGCAGACAGAACAAGAGGTGAACGTGTGTTAAATAATGCAAGTGTGTGTTCGGCTAAACTCAAACTTTTCAAATCCACGTATTGTTCCCCAAAAAGCCTTTTCTCCCCAGCATTGGTTAATTGTGTTTTAGGTAGATGTAAAGTGTCTGTAAGCACATACGGTCTCCTCAGTATGTGTCTCCAGAGTCAGCTGTGCTGTTTGGTACTTGGTTGGAGCGTGAGGAAGGGAAAGAGAAAGGGGTCTGTGTCTGGGGTTGAGTCAGTGACCTATTTGCACCTCCCACCTTTGTGATGTAAGAGAACGAATCGTAAGGAGCAATGAAGTTCTGATAGAGAGTAAGTAGCAGTGCTTTGACAGCTGATGGACAGTTAAGTGATCCAAAACTGAGGGCTTATTTCAACCGGCTATCATGCTTTTTGTCTCGAGGACACTCTTCTTGTACTGTCCTGCTGCCTAGCATAGCAAAGGTCTTGACTTCAGGCCTAGACTTCTAACCATAGTGTAGTTTAATAAGGAGATATAAAAATCAGCCTACAGCCTTGCTTCATGTTCAGTGTAAAAAAGCTCACAGTTGAGTAGCTGCAGAAAAACGGTGTAGTTTTGTGTATCAGGAGTCTGCACCACAGAGAAAGTTCTTCTACTTGGGGGCGGTTACTAAAGAAGCTACCGATATAAACCATCAGACCGAGGCCAAACAAGAGCTGGTTTCTTAACACGAGTATGTCTCTTGCTCTCCTCTAACACCCAGAAAAGGAGACGCTCTTCTCTCTGGAAAATTCAGGGTTTGGGCAATTAGACCCATTACTGCGATAGGAGTGACAGTGTGTCTTCCTGTGCCACAACTACTCTGTGGTAGCAGCGTACAAGGGAGGGAGAAGGGAGAAGCTACCTGGTGTTTAGCAAGGGGGAACTCTGGAGTAAGTGTAGGCATAGAGGAAGGTGATATGATGCATTGTAAATTTATAACTTTGTCAAGGCACCTTCCTCTTGTGTTTAGGCCACCAGTATCACACACTCATTCGGGAAACTGCACATTAAGTACTACTAATCTTAGAATAGAAGAGTTCAGTTGGAAGAGACCTACAACAGTCATGTAGTAGCCTAAGTGTCAGCAAGCAACATGTTCAGTAGACTAGGACCCTGTGGTGCTCTCAGCTCTCACAATTATGGTTCAAAAACCAAAGAATAAAATGACTTACCTGTTCCAGCCCATTAAGTTGATTAACCTTCTTTTCTGCTTGTTGTTGTCCCAATATGATTAAAGACATTGTAATTCTGTTTAAACAGATCATTGCCAGACCACATCAAATAGGGCGTCCTGATCGCACTTCACCTAGTAGATCAGATAGGTCCTGTGGTCTCAGCTCCCATCCTTTCCATTATTTTGTGTACTTGTTGTGTCATACTAAAACAATGTTGTACAATAAACAGTAAAGTGCCACAAGTTTTTAAGGTGTCACTCCCCAGAATGTCCCAGGAAGTGAAAACTGAATTGTAGTGATGCAATGGGGCACAAAACCTCTTTCTGTGTTATAAAGGTATGTCAAAGTTTATTCCTTTACAATAGGCAGAAAAAAATGCAGACCCCTAGAAGTCACTGGTAGGTAGGCTAGAGGGACAGGGAGAAACAGTCAACTCCAGAAAGAAGAATTTAATCAGCCTTCGTGACTTGGTGATGGCTTGTAAGTGCAGCTGAGCCTCAGCTGTTCTCTCTAGTGTCATCCCAAACTGACACTTTGATTTGCCTTTTAGAGCTGAAATGATTCTCACTGAGTGTCCTCCACAGCTGATCCTGCACAGCTGTGGGGATTTATGAAGTGGGAACCTGCTTCCGGAGGGGAGAGGGGCCAGCACAGCTGCATGGAGATGGCTGTTAGGGTCAGGTGGCTCTCATCCCTATCAAGATGGAGGTGAACCTCCATGAACCATTTCAGCATTTCAGGTCACGATGTATGCCTCTAGTCACCCTGCCTGTTCTCCAGCAGACCCCACAAGTCCATGGGAGCACTGGCCAGGTCAGACTGGGATGTTTGCTCTACTCCAGGTAGTGCTACTGCAACCTTCCTCTGATGGCCACACCAGGCAGCATATGCTCCAATCAGAGCTTGCTGTTTTAAGGCCCCGCATTGTGCAGGATCCCTTTATTTTCACTCTGTATTGGTTTTAATGATCATGAGAATTCCAGGATAAGGATGGAAAATGAAGGTAAGCTGGAGAATGAGCATTCTGCCCATTTTTAGATGTAAGCCACAGACTGCTGCAGGGATACCTGGTTATATGTGGTAGTGATGGAAAGCTGGATAAGTGCTCAGATTACTCCTATGGCTGTAGGAGCTAATGGTTCTGGACCAATATCCTTCATGTTGGTCCTCTATGCAACCAAACTTCTTTCTTTCCCCTTTATTGAGACAGCGGAGCTTTCTTCCAGTGCGTGTTTCTTGGCTGCCCAGAATCCCAGGGCTCAGCTGTGCTTTGGAGACCTGCCTAGGCTGGAGTTTGTAACAGTATTTCCAGACTTGTATTTTTAATGGGGTTTTTTAGGGTAAAGAGAGAAGGAGGTAGGAAATAGAATAGAACTGAGGGATACTTCTTGCATTGTTGTTAAACCCTAATTCCATGTCACAGGAGTGCCTGAAAATGGGATGGTGATGCTGACTAGAAACGAGCTACCAAATCTGGCAGAAATTAAAAATATTAGCCAATAACTTCATGCAAACTGTTTCCGTCTTAAAAGTGAATTCAATCTTCACACAGAAAGGGTTGAAGTGAGGAGAAATATAACCCACTGCCTTCATTCTGTACTTTATTCTCTCATTATTCTCAAGAAAGAAAATGTACAGAGAGATGACAGTTCTGTGTGAGTCAGGATCTTCTCCTGATTGCAGAATTGGGCCTTGTTAAGTGTAAGCATGCAATGAGGATTTTTTTTTTTTTTTTTTTTTGGTTCTCTGTCAAATCAGCAGCAATGTTGAGATGTCTGCATGTATGCTAAATGAAAGCACCAGGAAAATGTTTCGTGCAGGCAGGACATTGACAGTGCTGTAATGAACATGGCTTGGCTGAACGCTGTTGTTTTATTAGGACCTGATCCGTGTGGGTGCAGAGGGACGTCGGCAGCGGGCAACGGCTGTCTGCTTTGTGCAGAAAACATAATCTAACCACATACCCACAAATGCCACAAAACTGATCCCTGGTTTGGTAATTACCTTGATATATTCTGTGATTAATGATTTGCATCTGTGGGATTCTCGTTCATGAGCCTGGCAATAAAGCTGTTTATTTTTACGAGATATTTTATGATTCCGACTCCAAGATGGGCACGGTACATTAGTGTTGGTACATCAGCTAAATGTGCGTGCAGCAGCATAAGATGATTCAAACAAACAACTGGGAGCATTATTATGTGCTCCGGAATTTACCACAGTGCAGCCATGGCATGATTCATTTGGCAGCCTTCTCCTAGGGCTTACTGCAGTCATTTTTAGAAGAGCATGGGTCTTTTTCCACAGAAAATCAGCTCAACAGTGAGATCTATCCCACAAATAAAGTGGGATCCTTAATATTAATCATAAGATGCTTCAAAGTCATTTTGAATTCTTAACAAAAAATGTTAGATAGAAGAGGCGCTGAACCTTCTTAACTGCGGGACACAAAGAACACCCTTGTTTTCCCAGGGTCATTTCACGAATTGAAATAGTTTGATTTCCTGAACTCCATGAAATGTGCATTCTGGATTTCAGTGGTTTTTTTTTTCTCATAAATGTGTAAAAACACGGGGAACTGCTGGTTTCTAATGGCAGATAGGGTTTACTTAAAACAGGGAGTAGACAGGCGCTACTTTGATACCTTGCAGAGATACCTACATGCAGACACTTCTTAAGTAGTGTAATTGCAAAATTAATTCTTTTTTTTGTGAGGAAAAATAGAAAAATAATTTGGATGTAGGTTTTTATTTGGTCTCTTGGCTGCTCTTAACAGTGTTTTAAATGAGAAATGGGCAGAGCAGGAGTCCTTGGTTAAGCTCACAGCACACATGGAGAAGGAATAGTGTATGTCAGGGGTCCTCAAACTACGGCCCGTGGGCCGGATCCGGTCCCTGGGGCTCCTCAAACCGGCCCGCGGGTATTTACAGAACTCCCCGCCCCCCCCCCCAGCCGCAGTGACTTCCTGCCGCTTAATCCGCGCGCCGGCCTCCACAGCCCCCAAGCTCCCGCCGGCACCGGGCTGG
>JAVSBS010028202.1:0-28014 GCA_033124195.1 Coracias cyanogaster | reverse complement strand
CTGGCCACCCTTTCCGGACTGTGCGGCCGGGCTCAGGAGGGGGGCGGTGGCATCAGCGAGGTGCGCGACTCCCCCGTTGTTTTTTTCCAAACTATAGTCCGGCCCACGACAGGGTCTGAGGGACAGTGCCGCGGCCCCTGACGTGTCTGAGGAACAGTGAACTGGCCCCCTGTTTAAAAAGTTTGAGGACCCCTGGTGTACGTGATGAAGTTGTCGCCCATGGGAAGCAGTGGAGGTCAGTGAGCACAGAAACTCAACTCCTTGGACTCCAGGAATCTTCAACTGTCAACACTGTATCTCACATCATCCTGTTTGAATCCAAGGATTTGGCTCAGCTGTGGAAATATGAGGCTCCACAGTGTCTGTGTTGTACTGTCACCCAAAGGTGGCAGAGCCACCGTGCCCCAGTTTATGTTGCCTTCCAGAGAACCCTTCCAGTGCTTAGGATTGGGGATGTTCATGGAGACAAAAGCTGGAGCTGCAGTTCCTATCTGGATTTCAGGGGCTGCAGCAGCCAGGCAGGACGGTTGTGCCTGTCCTTGTCTTCGAATGGCCAAAGAAGATGCAAAGCTACTTTGATGTGTATCTTCTCACGCCCTTGAGATGCCTCATCAGGTCAGCTCACAGCTGCTGCAGGCATTAATCACGACTATATAATTCAGGTATGGAATCGAGGAGTAACTGTTGGGCTGACTCTGATGTAAACATTCCCCTTTGCATCCATCTAGAAACACGTTAGAGTCTTCTTGCTTTGTAAAGTTCAGGTGAAAGGCAGTAAGTGATCCTAGCATCATTAAAAGGCATGTAACTATTCTGACTGCAGATGGAGTCGGTAGGAGATTCAAACACTGCTTAATAAATAGGATCTGAATAATTATCATTTCATGCCGATAAAACTGTTCCCAAGATGAAATCTTGGAGTAACCCAAGGACAAATCACGCATTATTCCCTAACGTTGCACTGCTGCTGTGCCTTTAGTTGCTCTAAAACTTATTTAGTCATAAAAAGCAGAATATTTTCTGTTTGCTCTAAAACTTAGTCATAAAAAGCAGAATATTTTCAGTTTTCTCACAAAGGAACTTTTAGTTTCTCTTACTTCACAAACAACTGCTATTGCTTAGGATAAAAACACAAAATAAAAAGGTCATCTAAAAGAAATTGAGATTTTACTACCAAAACTGAAGGGAAGTGTAATTAATAGAATGATGGTGTTAAGCTTTGGAGACTAAACAGTATTTTAAAAAACCAGAAAAAATGTGCTGCCTGTGGATGCTGCTTCTGTTATTATTATATTTGAATAGTCCCCTCTTCTCTGTGCCACACAGCTTCGTTTACGTCGTGATTTTTCAAATGTTAAGCTATCTTGAACACAAGAAAGCATTCTCCAAATTGCTGCTGAAATGATGTGGCCGTGTTAGAATGTCTAAACTATTCCTCCCCCAAAACCGCTGTCTAATCAATGTCTTCTGTGCAGAACTGGTGCCTTCATGTCCTGCCAAGCCTGTCTTTGGCATCAGGCCTTCCCGACCTGTTTAGTGTGTTTTCTTCTTGCTGTCGCTCAAGGTGCATTGTTGGCACTATGGGAGGAGACAATGTTCCAAATCTTTTTTTTTTTTCACATCATCAGTCACACAGAGTGATTACTCCAGCTGTACAAATAATGTAGGAAATGGATTTTTTTTTTTTATTATTTTGCATTAGAATTATGCAAGCCCAGCAAATACTCTCAACAATTGCTCCTTAAGTCAGTGAAATTTCAAGCCATTCAGTTTTCTTGTAAGGAGCTCACGGCTTCTTTGATGATGAGGTTTGTTAAGCCCAAATGTGGAGAACTAATAAAATAATAAAAAGGCTCCAGAGGTGTTTATAGATTTCAATTATCTCTTGCTTTCTCTCCCAGGATTGGGCTAGGCAGGATTGTGCTGCCCTCAAGTAGTACTTGAGTCGAGGCTGCATTTTATGCTGGCTGTCTCCGAGGTTTCTTCTTTGTGGCTGAATCGCCTTAGTGTGGGTAGTGTACAGAGGTGCTAAGGGCTCGCCCAGACAAAGCAGCCATGCCTCACAAAGGCAAAGGAGCAAAAGGAAGCAAAATTGAATCTCTAGCACCCAGCTCCTGGGCAAACAGACAAAACTAATGGATCCACTCTTGCTCCTCCCATCCAATTACTGTGATCCAGTAGAGAGAATATGGCAACATCGGTTCACACAAACTCTAATACTCTTAATCCCTTCCATACATATAAACCTCACATTCACCACCGTTACTTCATTATTGAGCCACCCAGGCAGCCGGAGCGTCGGAATGGACCCACCGGCTGCAAAAACCTGCCTCCTTCAGGTTTTAATCAGCTAATGAGGGATATGCAAATGACGAGCTTATGGGATTATGCCTTGTCTAGCAGCAGTCCTCCTCCCAGCCATACAGTACTAATACAGGTGTTAGTAAACTGGTTGTTAGGCGCTGGCTCATTTAGGGCCATTCACGCTGGGATTGTGCTGGCAGCCCTGCCATTTGTACTGGCGTTTGTGGCCCAGTAGGAGATCTATTAGGGCTGTGGTGGGTCTGACACAAACTCCTTGCTGCTAGATATGAAGTTAATAAATCCGGTGGGTTCAGTCTTGAGCTGTAGACAACAAGCCATGATTGAAATGGGGCTTTCCCCCTCCACCCCAGCTCCCTGGGAAATTGCCACAGAGGGGCAAAGAGGGAGCTTAAATAACAGTTACTTAACATTTATATGAACTTTTCACATACTTTTGAATAAACCTTATAGCATAGCTGTGCAATTAACCTGTATTTTCTGTTGGTCACAACTAGCCAACTCTCTTCTGTGGAAGAACGTGCAGCCAAAAGGTAGAGTGAGAACAAAGTACGCTGCTGCTGGGGATGAGTGATCTCTCTGGGGCTTTGGCTGTTTCAGTGGCTCACTGCAGCCTTCTGCTTTTAATTTGTCTTATTCAGTGATATTTCTTGAAAACATTCCTTCTCCATGCAAGCAATCCTACATTGCAGTGCATCTACTCGCGTGTCAGTGGAGAAAAGTGAAGTGACATCAGTGAGGTACTCACAGACCAGAGCGTGTGATGCAAACTGTTTTGTTAGCTGATACCCCTGCTACATGGTGGTCTAAAATGTCCTCCAGTGTACTCATTTCATAAACAGCAAATCTTCAAGATCATAGCAATTTTTAGTATTTCCCTGAAGAACTTTAGTGTTAGCTTATACAAGCCTGCGGTAGAAATGAAGATAGGGTCAGCAAATAATTTTAAAGATCCCTGCTTTATGACCAATGAGATACAGCAGCAGAGCTGTTTGCATGTATGAGGGACATAGAATGCAGTAGAAATCCACAAGCACAGCATCTGAGAAGTGCCAAAATTAAACAGAAGATGGCCAATGAATGACAGCTTTTATCTTTTCCAGTCAGCAGAGGAAAAGAGGTATTTTAAAGTAAATCTTAGCTTAAGACCCGTTTGAGGATTTTGCCAAAAAAGATGTGATGTTGTGGGGTTTTGTTTTTCTTACAATAGTGATACCTCCAATTACTCTTTCCTTCATTTAAATATTACTTAAAATTCAAGGACCTCACTGCAGTGTTGAGCTGTCCTAGGAGAAGGCAGAAATTCAGGGGCCCAGGTTGCCTTTAATGAGTTCAAAGCTTTGATTTCATCTTCAAAACAACAGAGTTGGAATTGTCATCATCATACGTGGCGAGATTGAGATGAAGGTTTAAAAGTGTTGGGAAGTGGGTCCACGAATGTAAATACTCAAAGCCTCTTAGATTTAATGCATACATGTCAATTGTTCATCTGTTTGCTCCAACTGACCCTAACTAAACGTGTATCTTTAGCGGAGGGTTCCGCATCCAAAATTTTCTTGTGCCTTTCCCCTTTAAGGTGCTTGAAAATCAAACACCGGTCCAAAATTTGCAAATTCAGATCAGTGATCCATCTCTTGAACCTAAGGATTCTGAAGAAATGAAGGCAGCTCATCTGTGGTTGCCTTGCTCTTCTGGTCTGTAACCTGGAACCTGCGGTGTCCCTTGTTTAGGTTCTGCTGGGGATAACCTGTCGCTGTGTGTGATGAATTTGTGAAGGATGCACTGCATCTTGTATAAGCTAAAGCAGACTAATGGATAGGAAAAAGCCAGACTCAGTGGTACAGTTGACATGGAGCATATATTTTTGCTTTATTTGTCATCTTGCTCTTTTCTCACCTCCAAAATAACCTGGAGAAGAGATCTGAATCACATTTATTACAGCCTGGTGGAGTCCTGCCAGCAGAATGCTGTGATACTTGTAGGTAACAAAGGGGCCACTGCCTATCTGCATGCTCTCTGTCCACATGCTGTTGATTCGAATATTGAGAAGGTGAGGAATGTTTACTGAGTTTGGACCTTCTCGAAGTCCTGGGAGCCAGAATCCCTGAATGTTTGCAAAGAACATAAATCCTTAGGAAGATCGAGGAACTCTTCAGAAAAACGCAAAAAAGATTTTTCTTTCCGTGGGTATTTCAGTGGAACAGCAGCATCTCCAGATGCTGATCACTCTGTTTCACTCGAGACCTGAAGGACACTGGATTTATGAAATGCAGCGGAGTGAAGTGAATGCAAAAGACATGGCAGGAAAAAAGCCTACTCGTCCTTGGACAGATCAGATCAGAGATACTGTTAAAACTTGAAAGAAAAATACCTGATTTGGTAACAGCATTGGTAATAGTTGCCACAAGTGGGAGCAAAAGGATTGTTTCTAAGAGTGCAGTTACACAATGAATTTTCTGGTTTATCCTGACCTGTGTCTCGTGACTTGGCCCGTAAGCAGGCGATAGAGGAGACTCTGCGGAGCAGCTCACCTGCTTTGGGGTCTTCTACGCTTCCAGTCACTCCACTCTGCTTTGGCCTCATTCCATGTTGTGCTTTCAACAAGATGGTTGGAAATACAATTAATGAGAAGGTGAGATCAAAATGTATTGTAGTGTTGATGGTTTTTTTGACTAAGTACCACCAGAGGAAAGTTCTAACTCTGCATCCTACATCGTAACTTAATTTGTACACGTTTCACAGCTCCTTCTGGCACACTTGAAACCTAGACATGAGATAACTGATAAGTGTGAGTTATTTTCTTGTTTAAAGAGAACTTCGTGTGTTATGCTAGAATTAGAACTGCTTCTTTTCCAAGCAAATTTCCTTATCGATCCGCAACAGTTATATTCTGTATATATGTTTTAGAGATTTTCTATTACATAACCATGTTATGGCATCTGTGTTACATGGGTTTCTTTGTAGTTACATGCATAAGGCAGATCTATACTTAGTTTTTCACCTTTCCCAGTGAACAATTTCTGGTCCCTTAGGATAACTCTATTATCAGAAAGATCAGTTGGCAAAGACAGCTTACGTCCCTCGACCCAGGGAAAGTAAACACGGCTTCTTTCTTAGGCACTTCTGAATGCTAAATTGTTTGCAGCATATTCTGGAAAGAATCCTCAGTTCCCTCACTGCTAAATGGGATCATGAAATGGAAAAATTGCACCATGAAAAGTAAGTTTGTTTGGATTGTTGTTTAAGGAGCTATTTGCAAATGCAGAAAGATGTGAGAAAATTACATCCAAAAGTTACCTTCAGAAAATCCGGAGGTCAAATAGCTTTAATGCTACTCCTTGTGTATCTTTACAATGCGACTTCAAGCGGATTCCTCCTGCGTGGCAGTACATGGGGTTAAAGGTTAACAACTGACCAATTCCTTGGACAAGGTGTTATTCACAATCAGGTACTTAAGACATTTGCTAGAGGACTTAGCCATTATAGCTGTTTGGAATCAGTGCATTTTCCAGCAGGGAAAGTATTTAAGGGAACAAAAAGAGTGTGGAGACAGGGAATTCCAGAAAGCCTGTAGCCATATAAACTCAAAACCACCATTAGAAGCTGAGTTTTCTTTACAAGAATCTGACAGTATCCAAATAAGTTGTGTGGAAATCATGGTTGCGAGAAAGAGAGGAGAGCATTCCCTGCAAATACTTTGAGCTTGGCTCTATTTAAGCTCTGTTTTCAATGTACACACGAGTTTTCTCTTCCCATGTTGCTTTCCTTTGATGTAGTTATGCCTCTCAAGAGCTATCTGGCTTCTCTTTCAGAGCTTGTAAAGTAAGTTGTAATTTTACAGACAGATCTGAATCAAAGGAAACAGCCGTTGGGGGCTTCTGATCTTGCACTGTTCGAAGCAGTATCTCACCAGGGATTGGAGTTTACTTCGGGGAATCCTGAAATAATAAAAACTCTCCAGGTTATATTGCTGTGTTTTGAGGATGAGTTTATAATGTAGGTGGTCAGAAATATTCATATTGTTTAAGCAGTGAGTACAGCTGTTGGATCTCCTTTCCGACCTGGGTTGCAGGTTTTCTAATATTTTTGGTGTGTTTCTGGATCTTCTGGGCTTTAGAGCTGTTGGCTGTCGTCTTTGTCGGATATGACAATGCCCACAGCAGTTTTCAGCGGGATTTAAAGAAGACAAGACAGGCACTTAGCCTTAAAGGGCTAATACAGTTCTCAGGACTAACACTTGGTGTGTGGATAAAGGTGAACATACTGGATTCCAGTAAAATGTTTGCAAAAAATATAAATCTTGGGTTCCACTGGTGTCATGGAGTAGATGACGTTCATTCCACCCCCTGCTAAATCACTGGCTTGATTCAGGGAGATAAACAGTTGGTGTCCTACTGGTGGCATTTTGGCTTTTCTGTGGCAGATCTGTGCCAGAGCCTCCCAATGTGTAAAATAGCTTTTAGCTACAGGGTGATTACGGTGCTTAAATTAAAGGCATCATGTTGATAAGGAAGAATAGGAAGTGTTATATTTAGATATATTTTGACTGAAAGCAATCCCAGGTAACAAAGCAACACATACATATTTGGAGAACTGAATTTAGAGATAAGTGGGTTCTTTAATACTGTTGCTTTATTGGATACTTTCGTATTTAGAGGAATTTTGAAACCCCAATCAAAAAAGCTGTGTCTCTAAACACAATATATGAAGATTTGAGCTCAAGCATGATTCAAAGACTAACTAAACAATGATAGCCTTGTGTAGCTGTCAAAATATTTTAATATCTTTTTTTTTTTCTGTCTTAGGCACTTCTCATTGTGGAAATAAAATTCTCAAGACATATTTCAGTGAGATTCTTTTAACCTGATTATATCTCTTCTGACTGCAGATGTGAAAAAATCGACAGAAATTGATAGAATACCAATCTTAGATATGACGTTTAGGACTTAGGAGCTTACACTCTCCCACTGGACATTAATCAGTCGCCTTTGGTTCTGTCCAATTTTGAAACGCATGCTCTCCGTTTTAAAAAGAATAATACCAAAAAAGCTAAGTGATCCTTTTAAAAAATCTCTTTGTGGGAGCACTAGTAATGATATTTAGCTTCATTTGCTCAAAACTATTTTGCAGAACAGCAACATCCAAATAAAGAAACAAAGGTAATGGCAGAGATGTAATTTACCATATATATATATATATATATACAGCCAGTGCTGGCGCCAGGAACAATAGTTGGATTTTACAATCTGTGACTTACTCCTTGTCTAAATAGTTATTACCAGTGTTGAATAAGATCAGTGTGCCCAGTCTAAACAAACAGAGCAGAACAAGTAAGGGGAATGTGTGTGGAGAAAAGATGAAAAGAAACTTCATCTAACAAGTATAAGCACTTTTAATCTATGAAATAGGACCCAGGTCTGGATATTCCAGCTCCTCAAACTTGGACGAATATTTGGGCTCTATCATATAAAAGCTTTTTAGTTATTCTGTGATAACAACCTGTAATTTGGTTGAGGTTTATCTTGTTTTCTTATAGCTGAAGGAAGACCACCTGGAGGATAAGGAATTAGAGTTTTAAAATTTCTTGTTACTACTTGAGTTATGAAGACAGTTTGGTGGGAACTGTGACCTATAGTAAAGCCGGACAAGATCAGATTAAGCAGAATTTCTTACAGTATGTAGCTAAGATTGTAAAAGGTCTGTTTTTCATCTAATGGAGTGGACGGATACTTCTGGGCTATTTCCTATAGCTAAGGTGCATGAAATAATGTTTCTTCAAGTGTTATTATTACAGCCTAACTGAGATTTTGGGTAAAACATGTGAATTACAACAATTGTGCCATCCTCCTAGGGGGGAAGAGATCATTGCACGAGAAATCAGGATTCCACCACTCTTATTTGTCTTGTAGTGTATCTCCTTTGGCTATGAGACAGCTCGTTGTGGAGCTGGAGAGCGTGGCTGGAGAAAGATCTGGTGAAACCGTCGATTTGTAGAGAGCAATGCCTTCTGTTGCCAGCTGCAGGGACCAAGGAGGCAACACATTCAGCCCCTAAATGTCTTAGATTACATGGATATGTAGCATCTAAACACTTATTCCACTGATGAAATTAAACGCCTTCCCAGATGAACTGCTCCCTTCATAAAGCCATGCTGCTGCTGTTGTATGTTTATGATCATAGACAGAAACAATTTCCTACGTGTAGAAGACAAAGTAAGGATTCTCATGTGAGTAAGGGGTTCTCACACGAGTGAGATTCAGCCACCATTTGCTTTAACAGAAACGTCCCTCGGCTTTAATTTGTGTGAATATAATCCAAGATTCAGGATTCTGCTCTCCTTCAGATAATCCATGGCAGTTATGTATTTACCTTTAAGAAGTGAACAGGAGGAAAAACTGCAGTCCACCAGCTCTGTCAGGAGCAGTTGTGTCTTCACCTTGTTAAATGTCTGCTGTTACAAGGCACAGAACGTGGCCCTTCTCTTACTTGATCACTTCAATCTAAACAAGAAGCCCATCACCCACTTGCAGGGATGATTTATGCATTATTGGAGTGTATAGCTGTGGAGATAACACAGCCCAAACTTCAAAACCATGCAGATGGGCAACCTTTCTCCACATGCAGGTGCTTTTGCAACTACTTCTAAACTCCCATTGATGTTTCAAAGTACTTAAAATACCTTAAAAATTTGAGTAAGAGACTAGGTCCTCCTGGTTCTAATCTTGGGGTCATTAACATTGGTTTCGAAAGACTGGTTGCGTGAAGAATTGGGAGATGTTGTTTGTGGAGCTAGGGCTGTGTCCTGGAACAGTTGCACCAGATACCAGTGCAAGTGCAGCTTGTGCAAGTTCTGGCTCTGAAGTCCAGTTGGTGACCTCCTTGATCAGCCTGCTCTTCCCCCTGAGTCCTGCCCAACGTCGAGCACATTGTCTTTGCCTAGGAAATGAAGTCTTTCTAATTGTGCTTATTATAAACCCTATAACAAAGCATTTCTTTAAGGCCATCCTTATGACAAAATGCCTCCATTTGTGTATTAAAAGCAGTGAAATGAATAAAGCAAAGTCCAGTTTTCACCACCTGGGTCTTGCAGGTATTTTGCCTCCTTTCTCCATTGTTCTTCCACATTATGAGAGGTATTAAATCAAGTTGATTTTTTTCTCTCCTTCAGCTGCCCAGCTCCCTGCCAGAGCTCCTAAAATATTGTATTCTCTGCTGCTTTCTAAGATTACTAAGCCAGCTGACCCAAACAGCAGTGGCACCAATTAGACATCATTCAAAATTAATAACCACTATGATGATAACAAATCAAAAGATTGAGACTTCTGATGGGAGAATCATTTTAATTAATTTAATCCTTGTTGAAAGATCAGCTGTGCACAGTCCTGCTCACCAGCGGGGCCCATTTGTCCCTGTCTGTCCCCGTCACCTAAAGCCAGTGAATATGATCAGTAGCCAGCACTTAGGGAACAATAAGAAACAGATTGTACTGTCAGGCTTCATTAAAGATCATCATTAGTATTCCAATTTGGAAACAGTCAATCTATCCTAACCTTTTACCAATTCTTTTCGGCTGCTTTTGTGAAGTTTGGTTCAGCTGCTAAACGTAAAAACGCTGCGCAGGCTCTTTTTAAAAAGCAAGCTGGATCTCGCTGATGCCTGTCAGGCTGCAGCTTAGGGACAAAGCTCGGGGGAAACGCGCGTTACGCAACCGGGCTCCGAACGATATCATGTGCAGCTGCTTAGGAGCTTGGTATTTATGGGCAATGAAACTTTCTTAAACTTGAAGCTTCACAATGATGAATGGAAACGAAATGGATACGGCACTTTCTTTTATCCCCCTGTTGAGAATTTGCGTGGTGTTTTTTCCTGCGGTCCCAAGGGTGTTTTTGCAGAGCAAACCGGCCGGCGGGGCTCTCCCGCTCACCTCCAGCATGGGCTGCACAGGGCATTTGGAGCATGTTGATGAGGGAGATGGAATCTGAGATTTGTTTGCAGTTCACTTTATCTTTTCTACTGAGGGCAGATTGCTTTGTTTGTTTGTTCTTGATGCCGGTGGCTGGAAATAGTTATGGAGAAATGGATTATAGGGTTAGGGGGTATATTTTTGTGAGGTCATCCCTTTATCTCAGTCACATCCTCTGGCTGCGCGGGAGGTGTATCTTGGATCTTAGTTCTCAAAACGGCTCGTCTGCCAGGCAATGATCACTTTATTTTAATATTCTTGACACTTATTATTTACCAACCTTCACAGTTGTCCAACCGGCTTCCTGAAGATGGTGGGAGGACAGAGAGGTTTCAGGAACACTCTGCCTGAAATACCAAAAGAAAAAAGACAATCCTGTCATTTTGAATAATCTCTTAGAAAAGTGCTTTTTAAAAAAAGTCTCCATGAGTTTTTCTTCTGACATGTTCCTATTTATCAGGAGGGGTTTCACAGAGATTGCAAATGAAAGCAGAATTAGGCCAGAGAAAGAGTGAAAGATTAGTTTTCACATTTCGTTTTTACAAATAAAAAAAGGAACAACTCTCCCTCCAAATTAGATTAAAAATGAAAAACATTATTCTGTTACAGTAATCAACAGAATAATGAAAAAAAACAACCAAAACATTTATGAATTAACATAGCCTCTCCCTAAAAGCTCAAATAATTTTCTATAATTTAGTACTACTTTATTTTCTGAATGTTTTATACAGTTCAGAAACCCTCCTGGGGACAATAATTTGCAATAACTGGTTGGTCATTGCATCCTCATGAAGATTTCTGCAATTTAATTCCATGAATAAGTGGGTTTTTCTAGAAATAAAAATGGTCACAATAAAAGCAGGTACTTTATAAGCATGATCTAGCCCGAAGTCTAGTCCTGCCATCTTTAAAGGTTTCCAAAACCAACCCAGTAACCATAAAAGCTTTTTTTTTTTTCCACAGACAGCTGTATTAATATGGAAGGAAAGAATATCCTTTAGCAGATAACTGCAGCTGAAACCAATATTATTCTGTGTGAACTTGATCAAATTTCCTTTAGTTTTATGCTTGCTATCTCTGTGTGTGGGGGGGAAAGCTCAGTGGCACCATTATTTTTCTTTCTGACTAAATACAAAAACTTAATTTGCTGAAAAAATACAACACTGAGGTAACCCAATTTCAAATGTTTGGCAGTATGCTGTTTGCTGTGTATAATCCTTGTATCTTTTATCTCTTTGACATGATGGTTTCAGTTAAAATTCAAAAGGAATGCTAGATTTTTATAGGTTAGTACCTATTAACTGCAATGGTATTGGCTATGGAAGTAGCCACATCGATCCCGCTAATTATCTGCATAGTGGTAACAGGTATGCTGATAGGAATGCAGGTTAAAAAATTCTAGGATCCCACTGAAGAGTGTCAGCCTTTCAAACTCTTAATATTCTCTGAGTCCTTCCTTTTCAAAGTCAATTTATAATTTCCCAGTGACTGCTTTGATTATTTTGTTAGCTTTGCACATGGTAAACCAGTTACCTATATTTTTAGACCAGTGCAACTGAGTTCCAAAGTATCGGTTCCATAAATTATTTTCAGTTGTTTCCTAAAGTATTTCTTGAAGTGCTTCTTCTCAATTTCCATCTTTTTTTTTTTTTAAGGTTCTTAATTTTGCTGTGATTTTTCTTTTGCCACTTGACTTTTAGCCATTCCTTGTCCTTTTTTTACGTCACATACACCCTCATTGGAAAACTGTGCCTTCAGAAGAAGGTATATACACTGTGTTAGTACCCTGATATTTTCAAATTGATTCTTTTAGTGGATCTAGTATTTTTTGAAGGAGTTTATAAGAGCGTGGCTCCAGTGACAGGCCCTCAGAGTGCTGTGGCTTTCCTGAATTCAGTGGAAGTTGGTCTCAGGTTGCGTTTAAACCAGTCCAAACCAAAGATGCTGCTGGTTAGAGCAGCTCCTCCCTCCCAGCCCTTAGCGGCACCATCCCACCTCTCCTGCTTTGCCAGGATGTTTTTAGCCACGTGTCGACACAGTGCAGAGACCAACCTGGCTGAGCCATTGTTTGCAGGTTTACTTTTCAGATGAATTAGGTTCTCATTCATATGAGAATGTGTTAGGTAGCAACGTGAAAGCAGAAACAGAAGCAGGCTGTCTCCTTTTTTTGTCAGAAACAACATTATTATTAATTTCATGAGGTGTTTGTAAAGGGATTATTCTACTAGTATGTCTTCTATTTATTTTTTTTTAATCCTGATTGGAAAAACTACTTGAAACGACTTGATTTATGTTTTTATTTGCCTCTAATGGATCATAATATTGTATCATGCTGGAGATGAACCAAGGGGCCAAACCAAAATGTACTATGTGACTGTATGATTTCTCGACAACACCTCAGCCTTAATACTTAGTAAGCTGAAATTTGAAATACAGAAAAAGTAAATACAGAACTATATATTAAGATATAATGCACCTCACTAAAATATTTGCTAGAAATGCTCATAAAACAACAGTGTAAACTAATGGCTATAGATATCATCAATGATCTCTAAAATTTCTGTTTATGTCCCTATGAGGACATAGGGACTTTGTCCCAAGGAAGAAAACCATCCATGAAAAGGCTCAAATAGAAAATGATGAGGAAGTGCCACAAACAAGGTGACCTCCAGAATGTAATGAAAATACATTCCCAATTAAGAAGTATTTCAGTGCATAAACTTCTCTGCTTATGTGGCTACAGCAGATTTGGTGAGGTCTCTGTGCACGCTTTGTTGTGCGTTGGTGAAATATCACCTACCTCGTGCAGCTGCAGGCTCTAAAGGTTTCTCAGCTTTGGGGGGTGGGATCCAGAGCCGTGCTGGGGAGGTTTCCAAAACACCCCATTCCTCAGGTTCTGCAGAAGTAAGAGCCTGGTTAAGTTAATATCCTGCCACCAACAGACTTCTGTTCAAGCTAAATAGTTGACTTTGCCTCAGTGTGCTGGAGGGTGGTGGGGGGGAAGTTCTTAAAACCCCCAAATTATTGCACCAAACGGGGCAATCTTTACCTCCCCAAACTACTCATTTACTTCAGTGACTATTTTGTTTGGTTGGCATTAGTCGTTTCGTTTGCAAAATGCCTTTTCAGTAGGGTGTCTGGTTGGAAGTGAACCACTGTGACATGAATACACTGAAAAAACCAGGATGTGACAGCAGCAATACATTTTACAGAGGAAATGGCAGCAAGCAGGCTGGCCCGTCAGGAGGGAGCAGAACAAATCTGCCAAAATGGTTACTAGGAAAAAAGAATCACTGATTTTAAAAAAAAAATATTCAGTGGTTATTTCCTTTACCTACATCAGGCATTTTCAAACCATGCAGCTACTATTTTTTAATAGAAAAAACATTTCTACCTCAAGCAAAATTTCGAAGATGTATTTAGAGGCGAACATGAGTTTACATCCTGACAGACTTTTCTGGATGCCTTTGAGCCCAGCACCCTGTTTCTGTGCAGTACAGATAAATGCCGTGCACTGAATGAGTGTGCTAACACCTCCAGAGCGAGATGGATTAGCAAAGCTTGGGGAGAGCGTTATGAGGAGAAACCAGAAGCCTTCACTAATGGGAGAAATAAAACCTGTAAAACCAGAGTTTGCCTGTGGAAAGTTTCCTCCTTTATCACTTTAGTTTCCAAGTTGCAGTTCTGCGTTTTCAAACAATACCAGGATCTTTTAATTCCCCGCTGAAGATGACATTAAATTGAGGGCATAACTTTAAAATCTTCATTTCCAGTAAGCAATTAGTTCCATTAACAATGAGGTTTTGCCCCCCAAAAAGTTCAGTACGCTGGCATCCTCTAGCACTGCCTTTTAATTACAGATTTAGCCTCTCGACAGGCTCTGCCTACCCTGTGTTGGACAGATGTATTTCACACGTTGAAAAAGACTGAGAGACAGGTAAGAAAGCAACATGATTAATTTTATTTTAACCTCAAACCCAGGATGGGCTCCCTTCACTCCGGGTGCAAGGCTACTGCGCTAACCCCTGCCTTGCTGAAACCAGTATTGGGCATGTTTGTCACACGTTGGGACCAGTCACAAGAGGGATGCTTGAAGAGCTTTATCTCACAGAGCTATTACTTGGCGCCTTTGGAAAGATCCGTTTCTCAAAGCATGGTCTGCTTTGGAGTTCAGCCCAGGGAGGCCAGAGCACTTACAAATGGCACAGGACTGGAGCGATTACAGGTCATCAGCACCTTCCAGGATTTGCTCCCCTGTAGCACTGGTAGGTCCACTTCCTTACACTGAGGGAATATTTGCTGCCTCTCCCTCCTCTCCAACCTTTTTTTTTTTTTCCTATTGGCACCACAGATGTTTGCTGCACATGCAGAGGTTGAGGAAGATATATTTATGTTTAAAACTGTAACTACAAGTGGAAGAATGAAGGAAAGTGCAGAAACTATCCTCTAACTGGAATGGAGGCTTGGACTTGGGCTGAGCTTGTTTTATTTCAAGGACCTTCTGCTTCAGAGATGTTTGAATCCAAATTAGAACTGCACTGCCCTCCTGCGTCCTCAGCAGGCAAATCCTGAGTGAAAAGGGAAAGGTTTCGGGAAACGCATCCCTGATACAGAGGAAGAGTCTGGTTTTGTACTATGAAAGTTAAACAAAAAGAACAAGATGTTTCCTGTGGCTGGCTACTTAGAAGAGCATATAAACAGATTAATGTTGCCTGCTCAGAGCAGATACTTCTCTCAGTTCCACCCAAAACATACAGAAAATGTGGATAGTCCAAACAGTTTGGCGTGTTTTGTCGAATTATGCATTAATTGCCTAAACTTTCTATGAGTTTTGCAAGATGTTCTGCTTTTACAGGCAGCCAGCTCAGGCTCCAGTGAAGCCTTGTGTCAAGACTTCAGGGATCCTGCCCATTTTATAGCTGTTTGGATGCCAAAGCCACCGCTGACAATGCATCCGGTGGTAGGAAGCTCCTAACACAGATGTGAGGTTGCCCAGTTGTTTCTTCTCATCACTCCAAACAGCAGGTTCAGCAAATTCTGCAAAGCAGAAAGGAAGGGCTCAGGCTGAAACCTCTGAAAACCAGAATGTACAACATAGAGATGTCCACACAGAGATGTCCACTCAGCTTTTATATGACTGGTGCTGGAGCTGGCAACAATAGCCCGTGGGGTCCAGCCAATGCACTCCAGTCAGGTGCAGCTACATCAAACAGCTCAGAGGAGAATTCCAAGGGCTTGGGCAGAGCTGGTGAGGGCATAAAAAGCTGGGTAGCAGTGTCCCCCGGGGTGGCGGATGGGTGGGCTGGCTTGCAGGTGAGTCTGCCAGCAGCCCTTTCCCCTGGTCTGCAGGCTCCTGGAGCAGGAATAGCTGTGAAATCTCCTGCATCCCTGCCTCTGTGCCAGCACAACAGCTCCATCCAGCTTAGAAATAAACTCATTCCTGAGCCTTAGGAACATGAGGTCTTGAGCAATGTTTTAGTGAAAGACTAAGGACAAGGAGAGCAACTCATTGACGCGCTTTAAAGGAAGCATAGTGGCCTGCAAGAGGTAGTAGGTAGTGGGAAAATCTCCGTGAAGCTACAGAAAGTTGTTGCTTGTTCCAGAGTGCCCTCTGGTGCTGTGTACACGAGGGGTTCACTGGAGGGTCAGGCACTTTCTTATCTAAGTAACTCTTATCTTGAGTAGGACTTTTCTCCCTATGCCACTATATTTTGGCAACGTCTCCTCAAGATGCTTTGGTTCCTAGAAGGTCAGCACAGAGTCTTGCACCCAACAATAGAAACGAAGCGTGCAGGCGGTGACAGCAGGAAACAGGAGACTGAGCACAGAGCTTCGTCCAGGGCTGCTGCGAAGGGATGAACGGGACAGCTCCTGGGCAGGACAGCATTGGTTGGGGTAAAATAGCAAAGTGTTAGTTCAATGGAGTCCTACCAGCTTTACTGTAATGGTAGCATTAAAGTGGTAATTCTCATGTTTTGAAGTTTTTTGAAGACAGAATATTCCATGGTTTTGCAGTCAGTTTTCTTCTACGTGACAAAAGAGAAAATAATGTTAATAGAAGAATTATTTGTTATCAGCTATTTCTAAGCATGGAAGATGAAAGTAAGTCAAAATAAGCCACTACTTTTAAAGCCACTGAGACTGAACTTTAAGTGTATTGAATTACTATGTATCCAGGTGAATCCGCTTGGAACTCCATTCTCTGTTGGCTCAAATTCTACCCTGGATGTGGGTCTAGATTTGGTCTCGAGCTTCTCCAAGTGTCATGTTATTCAATTCTGGGTTTTTAAAGTTTAGAAGACAAAATTTCTTTTAAAGAAACCAAGTCGTATCTACCCAAATCCACAGTTAAGAAGCTAAAATGTCTGATCAATTAATAGCAAAGCTGCATGACAGCTGTCTCCAGTGTGCTCCCAATGTTGCCAAAGAAATGAACCAGTGATTTGGGGAACTCGAGCAAAGCAGTAAAATCTCCTTCCTGCTCATGTAACTTGGACAACAGCTGCTGAGTATCTGCCTCGGCTTCCAGCTGTATGACTTGGCTTCTGGTCAAAGACTTCCAGTAAACAAGGTGGGTGACCTAAATCTGGTACCAATGTGCAAGCATCAGTGATCACTAACGCTCAGTTTGCAGAGACAGATGACCCCAGCACCAAGTGAAACATCAGAGCAATTACTCTAAATTGTGACTATCTGTAATGAGTCCCAGGGATTATTACTCTGGGGAAGAACTCTGGAATAATAGCACGGTCAGCCTGGCAGCAAAAAATGTCATGTTTGCTGTGGTTTCTTAGGAGCAGATCAACAAACAGAAGCAAGAGATCTGGAAGCTTGTACATCTACACCACAGTAACTTTGGCCTTTCCATCCTTAAAGGGGATTTATAAGATGAGGACAGACATTTTAATGGGGCCTGTACAATAGGACAAGTGGTGATGGTTTTAAACTAAAAGAGGGGAGATTCAGATTACAGAAAAGAAGGAAATTTTTTATGATGAGGGTGGTGAGACCATGGCCCAGGTTGCCCAGAGGGGTGGCTGGTGCCCCATCCCTGGAAACATTCTGGGTCAGATTGGCCAGGGCTCTGAGCAACCTGCTCTAGTTGCAGATGTCCCTGCTCACTGCAGGGTAGGGGTGGTGGTGGTGGTGGATTATATGACCTTTAAAGGTCCCTCCCAATCCAAACCAGCCTATGATTCTAAGTTCAAGAGATTTATACACCGGATCACATTTAGTCTGGTCCCCTGGATTCACTATGTGCACCGCAGCTGTGGTTCGGGCTGTCTGAACAAGCCATCATTGCTTCAGACCCTCACTTCTGCTGTGGAGCATATTTGGTGTGCTCCTGGAGTGGAGCTGTTGGACTCGCATCTTCTGAAAAGAACCTAGTGTGTGTCCACCAAAAGTGGTCTGGATCCAAACGACAAATCAGAAATGCCAATCACTTCAAAACCGTAAAGCTGCTCCAACACAGACCAAAGCAGTTTGGTAGATGCAGCCGCTGCTCTCTTGACATACAGTCGAGGCTGTAACCCAGCATTAAAACAGGCTAGACAGAAACAGTACTTGCAAATGTCTATCTTCTGCTTTCCTGAATAAATTCATAACTTTATTATTTTTTCCTGTGGAAAACATTGCATTAAAAGCAAAACATTAAAAGAGCTTTTAAGACAAATACTCTGAGCAAGAACTGGAATCTATCTGTCTGTGGTGTAGTAGGGTGAATTAAAGAGTGTAGAGTTTTGTGCTGCTCTGGACAGACTCCGTTCAACCTCTGAGCTGGCTTGTAGAGACCGCTTCGGTCTGGACAGACCCAGACCTCACAGTGCAGCAAGAACTCCTTCTGACTTTCTGTCTTTAGCACCTTTCTGTGATGATTGTGCATTTCTTACTGTGCTGCCAAAAAAAATCTTTTGGGTTTCATTCCCTACGTGTTTCTTGATGTTCAAATACTCCTTACAGAAGGAGTAAGGTGAAAACTAAGATATTAATGGCATTTTGTCCCCCATTATTACACAAAAACCCCCCAGCAAATTCTTCTGCTTCAAGCAGTGTATGCTATTGCACAACACAACCTCTACAGATTTAATTATGATTTTTAAAGAAAGAGCTACATGACTGTTGCTGTGCAGAATATCCAGTTTGAGAATACACTGAAACCTTGTAAAAAGTTTGACACAAAATACCTATTGTGTTATCCTAGAATTCAAAGGCAGTACAGAGTTGTTCAGATCTCAAAACAGCAATTGTCTTCCAAAGTTACTGTCACTGGCCTTAGAAATACGGATTTTGGAGAGGAATTTTAAACTACAGTAGGTACTTACTTGAGTGTGTATTCATTTTAACATTGTTTCTTGTTTTTATCGTTAAGAATACAAAACTGAAAAATGTTCTTCATCATTTTAGGCTCATTTTAACCACTGGCAAATGCAACAGGTTCATGCACAGAAACCAAAGAAAGAGTAATAAAAAGGTGTTGCTTTATTTAGCTTGGAAAAAACTTGCATGTTCTGCCTAAGATGTCTGAGATATAAAATGTTAATATTTTTGGAGAATTCTGAGTAGGTGCACTTTTTGGTAGTATGTTCCAGTGATGTGACAAACATCTTTGGTAGGATGCTTTTCCTAAGAGAAAAATTTGTTGAAAGAAGAGTTTGAGGTAAGCCCATTTTTCTTTCCCCTCAAAAATCTGACCTTGTATGAAAGAGCCCCTCAAAACAGGTACTGAACAGTCAAACTGGGAGCTATTGAAACATAACAAGCAGAGACATTTGAAGTAATTGTGCTAACTTTTGGAAGTTACTGATTTGAAACGTTGCCTCGGACACTTTACAGTCTGTTTCAGAACTGGTCCTCTGTTGACAAGGCTGATGACATCGGAAATCTATGTTTTGTTTCAATAGACAGAAATCCCACAGGGTTGTATCATCTGAAATAACTTTTCCCCTTCTACTTAACCCATAATTTGGGTATGTTAAGTCCCCACACAGAAAGCATAAAATACGTGTTTAGTGCATTTTGGTTTTTAGTTAACTCCTTCAGTGTCAACGCAAGACCTCTGCCTAGAGTTCCCTGTCTTGTCTTGAAGAGTCAAGGCCACGCATTGCAAGATCTGTCTCAGGCAGGGTATGTGCAGTGTTGCTGAGGCATCAGCTTGGCAAGAGCCCTTCTTTCCTTGTTGTTGCAGAGGGAGCACGTCCTACAGGAACAGTAATTGTTGCAGAGAACAACCCAGACTTGCAAAGCCAGCTCAGCAGGCCTTGAAAGTCAGCATTTTGTTTCTGGGAGCTTCATCCACCCCACGTGTGCCTACCAACCCTGCCTGTCTGCCTTGCCCTGGTGGTTTATACTACAGCACGTAAGTGATCCATCATTACATGGCTAGCTACGAACGTCTCCAAGGCAAAGGCGAGCAGACAGGAGGTGTAAGTGAGGACGGGTAAATCCAAGAGGAAGCGTGTTTGTGATGCTGTTCCCCGTGGGCCTCACAGAATATATATCCATGACCCAGAGTGCAAACAATGTGATTGTCAGAGTGTACCAGGCATGCCCAAGCCTGTGTCTGTGATCTTGGACATGAGTGGTACATCATTCAATAGTGCAATGGCTAGCTCCGTTAGTGGCCCATAGATCGGAAATCAAAGAAGCTCACTGCTCTCTTTCTCTCACTCCTTAGTCCCTCAGCCCACAGACTAAGCAAGAATTTACCATATTGCTGTAAAAAGAAAAGGGAAGGCTCAGATGTTCTCCTAGTCTTAAATTTCAAACTGATGGACTAAAAGTGGAGGAGCTAGTAAATCTGCTGAGGGTTTGGTGGCACAGGTTTGATCAAGTTTAAATTGCAAAAGTTTGACACTTCTAAACGTCCAGTTAAAGGCAACATTAAAGACAACAGAGCTCTTTTGCTTTTGTGGCTTTGCTTACCAGCTACAATGTCCCATATCAGAGCAGGAGGGTTGGGAGGAGAGGAGAAAATCCATCTGAAATTTAGCAGCTTAGAAAAAAAAAAAACAACAAACCCCAAATGTTTATAATCAGCTTGAGAGCTCAGTGGATTTGTGAAATCGTTTGGGATTAACAGGCTATTGATTGCTAATAAAACAATATTTAGCTTTGTCTGATGAACAGCAATGGAAAAAGGTGTGGGCACCTTGTCAAACAAGACCCATTGAGGACGGATGATGGGTTAAGTGTGGGGGTCTGAGTGGCAGCGTGGGTGCCCGGTCTTCAAGGAGAACTTGTCAGTTGTTAGTAAGGCTGGTGAAAGGAAGGACGCCAGCGCCTGATGGCTGGGGTAGTATTGATGCAAGTTAGCTGACTAATCAGATTGAAAAAGTCCCATGGTATTTATGTCACTTTAATTTTCATCAAACAATTGGAGACGACAGCACTCTATTAAGAAGAGGTTGATCCAGAACTAAAGCTAAATAAATTAGGGTCTCAGTTTAATCAAATTATCCCTCTCCTGGCCTTGGATTAACCGAGGGAGACAGCGTCGGTCTAGGCACTTTTCATTGGCTGATTTTAATTTTTTTTTAAAGAAGCTGGTACAAAGAATAGGAGATTTAACACACATAGCTACTACTCATAATACCTCAAACAAGCACCTTTTAAAGCGGTGGGAATTAATATTTATCAGGAGAATTTGCAGTTTTACTGAAGGATATTTCCATTTTTACGTTAGTTTTATTCAGTGAAATGAACCGAAAATGAGGCAAAAATCTGTCGACAAAAAAGCTAAACCAAGAGAACTTGTAAGAAGCTGGCACAAAAATCAAAACACTAGCCCAATGCTACTTAATGACCACTTCTTTGGTTCACAAGAGTTTCATTTACCCACTTTAAAAATAGTTTGATTGCACATTTACATTTTAGTGTTGTTTACTTACACTGTTTGTGCTGGGTAAGTCATTCTTTTTCCTACTTCCTAAATTTTTTGGACTGCTGGGAGAAGCCTTTGGGGTAGCTAGATTGTCTCTGAGAAAATTTTCCCAAGCTGTCTGGTATCTTCTCCTGCAAAGTGTTTTTGTTAGAAGTTTACAGCAAGAGATAGTAATGAACTTCTCAATACTGATAACACGAAGAAATTCTGCCTTTATAGATACTCTACAAAGATTGAACTGTTGCAACAAATCTTTCAAAACCTTGAACTCCTGTAATATTCCCAATCTGTCTGCTGTCGAAGTCATTGTGTAAGTCTCTCCAGTTTTCTAGATATGGAAACAAAACAGTACATCCTTTGCTGCAACCAGATTCATCCCAGCTAACTGTGAAATTTATTTTTAAAAAATAAATGTCCAGCATGATGGATACTCTCTTCCATCTTCGGAAAAGTAAAATTGATTTTGCAAGAGCAGCATCTGTGGATATGCTCCTATGGCTGACTCTACTTTCTGATTTTTGTTTCTTTCTCTGACTTCGAAGGTTTTTTTCTGCTCATGGTCACCAGTATTGTTCCTCGTTCTGCTGGGGTAGTCACAACTTAGGGAAAGCGGAGCCGAGCAAATAAATACTTGCCTTTTTGTTACATCCATCAAAATGGAGAGACTAGTCTCGGCTGTGATCTAATGCACACTGCGGTAAATCATTTATGCTGTGTTTGTAATAGACGTGAGAAATAACTGTCTTCTGCTGGTCCCTGTTATCCTGTCACCTAAAAATTTCACACTCTTCCTCTACTCGCATTTCAGATCTTCTCTTAGAGACATTCATACCAAGCCCTTGACAATCTAGGTACCAAGAACCAGACTCCTCAAACAGCTATGAAAACATGCACTAATGCTCTTCTTATTTAAGATTTCTAAATTTTTCTTCAGCTACGACATTGCTATTTTGAGCTCAAGCAATTTTTCTGGCACACCTCAAGCATCCACTGTCTTTGGTCTGTTACTCCTCACGAACGCTGACCAGAGCTGGTTCTGGTGGATTTACTGTTCTCAGATGCTCAGCCCCTCACAAGAAGGGCTTTTGTTTCCAACTAACTCATCTAGGTATTGACATCCAGAGCTTGCTAAACGCTTGACATCCACTGTTGTGACACAAAACGTCTTGTAGATATTTAAAAAACACTGTGACAAACAGTTGCTTTTGAGGTTGTTGTTTGTTTTAATGCACAGCCTTCCTAGTTCCACTAGTCTGACCTGTCAGCTGATCTGGGTGATGCCTGTCCTCCTGTCCTCACTTGTTTTCTTACTCTGAATGACTAGTGACCATATATTTTCATGGGAAATAAAATCAATACTTCATTTTACTTTAAGTGGCAATAAGATTTATTTTGTAGTCTATTTTTACAACCATTTGCTCCAAGTCCAGGTATTTTTTCCCTGTAGAAACACAGATACTAACAGACAGAAAAGTGTGAATTCCCTCAGAGGTGTTCTTGGTGAACATCAGTTTACCCTTAAGATGGTGATGAGTCTTTTTATCTGCATTTACATTTTGGACATCAGCACTGAAAGTAACTCTGAAGCTCGGTGATTTTCTAAGTCTTTATCTATTTTATTATCTTTTTTAAAAACATTATCCTATTGGAGTTATCTCCGTTGGATCCCAGTGGTCTGTAGCACCTGAAATTGTCCCGTCTTCCTCAAGCTGCTGCACAATGTGCATTTTATGGAGGTACTTGTGTAGGTGCATAAATATATTTTATCTCAAGGTAGTATCACTCAATTTTCTACGCTGTACATTTGCCCTAATTGTGGAGACTGGTTTTGCTCGGTCCTTCACTGAAAATGGTCACTCGCAGTATTTGTCCCAACAGTGCTGTGTTTCTGGCTGTACATTCCTGCCGTCCCTCAAAGCTGCTGATGGAGTAGTGCTGAAGTGCACTGGTTTAACTGGCCTGGCAGACAAGGACTAAACATTGGAGGAAAGAGAGCAGCTGATCTAATCAGTTTGCTGATCTGATGTGAGAAAGTAGGGGGGAAATGTGATATTTGTATTTCCTTTTCCTTTCTGACAGGTTGAGAAATGCAGCTTTAATGTTAAAGCAGCGTAAATGGAGAAAGAACGGAGGGGACTGAAGATTATCTGTGTAACGTACTGAGCCCCACGCTTCGTAACGTAACTGTAACCCTAGTTAGAGGGGGAGCTTTGGTTAAAAACAAACCAAAGCAAAAGGCCCAAGACAAACAAAGCGAAACCTCCCAGCTAAACAAAAACAAAACAAAAAATAGCAACAAACCAAAACCTGCCCCTGAAAAGATTCTGTTTTGCAGCCCCAGCTTTCCTTTGGCAGCCCCTTCCAGTCCCACTCCAGCCGCAGATGGAGGCTTGCTGTCGCTCTCCAGCTGAAACCAAACCCTGCCTTCAGGGTGAGCCCTACACAGGGTCCCCCGTGCTTTGCCCACGTGAAAAGCATTCAAAATTGAGGGGGAAATTAAGGACCATCATTTATTGGGGGAAATACGGTCATCATTTTATGAAACTTTTAAACTGACCGAGCATGGCAATTCGGATTGGCAATTCTGCTTTCAATATCATTCTTTTTTTCCTGATGACAGGAATAAGAAATGTTTTTCAGCTACAGCTTTTTTCACTCTATCTACTAACTGATGCTCAAATTTTCAGATTTATGTTTCATTTAAAACTCTCCACGCCTTTAATTAACGGAGCCTAAATTCACCCATCTGGTGAGAGGGTAATAAAGGTGAAAGGAGAGCACTGCCATTAATGCTGCTGTACTTGCAGCGATGCCTTTCTACAAAATGTGAAGTTTCTGTACCTCCTTCTCTTGCACCTACCATGGCTGCAGCCACGCTTTTCATTGCTGTGTGATGTTGGGAAGTGACAGCTTTGTGAGAACCTCCCCATCACCACATGTCTTACAAGACTTAACAGAAAAAGCCACTTTTCTGCTGTTGGAGGGATTTTATCCCAAAACTGGGGTGGGAGAACTGGGCATATTTGTGATCATACTCTGTGCTTTTGGGACTGTCATGCTTGGCACCTGCATGTAGCAGTCTGGGTTTCGTATCCAAGGAGTAGTATAACTTCAGACAGTTTTGGACTTCTTAGACAGAAAACGCTTTTTGAAAACTTGTCCTCAGTCTTGAGTTCCACAGTCCTGTGCAGTTGTCTGTTCTGTTGATGAACTTGAGCAGTGAAAAGTGAAAAAATATAACTCTGACTATAAGTATTAACTTGGTTTCTTAATATTAACATTCCAACATTTTCTCTCTCTTTTTTTCTCCTATATTTACATAGGGTAAGGTCATAGCTGTTTAATAATAGTTTGCTCCAAAATATTTCATTTGTTTCCTACAAAATGTCTATTAACACACTTTCTGTGCTTTTGAATGATGCCAAGCACTGTGGTCACAAAAGAGTGATGCAGGTAGAGAATGAAGTTGCACATACTTGGAAATGCAGATGAGACAAAGCGCTGTGCTGATACCATGTTTTGTGTGTGAACACCCTCTAGCAGTCTTGCCAGTGTTGTGTTTCCAGATGTGGAAAAAACTTTTAAATTCAGTAAAATATTGCAAATATTTGAAGTTTCTTCCCCTTGGCCCGGATTATGAAATAGTAATCCATTACATTGTAAATCTTCCTGTACCATGCAAATCCCTTTACAAGGATTAGGAGATCGTAACAAAGATGATCATATTTCAAGAGGTCCTGGTGTAAGTTCTACACTTTTGCTGCGAGGATTTCGTACAGTCTTCACCCAACGTGTTATATGCACTGACCCAAATGAACAGGTGCTTTACATTTATTAAGAATCTTAACTCAAGCAGTAATAAAAAAGAAGATTGTGTTACAAGGCTGTGCAGCACATTCAGTCTGTTGCGCTCTGAGTGGACTCAACAATAGTCGAGGGTGTGCAATGGAGCAAGGACTATGCAATCAGTGACCCCCTGCCCCTTTGGTGGGGGAGAATTTCAGTAAAACACAAAGAAGCTGCTGTTCCTGCTTTTGCTGCTATCAGCCCCGGCACCACTGACAGAGCAGAGGCTGTTAAATCTATTTCTGTGATTAGCTGCTTGAGTAAGAGTAGAGGGAAAGTACATTTTATCGCTCCGCATCACTTCTGTCTCTTTTGTGGGATCAGGCCCTGCTGTGGGGGAATAAGGTAAAAGCATCTGACTTGTCGAGATTTCTTCTGCACGCTAAGAGTATGCAGCATTTGGCACAAGTTCTAATTCACCTAGTAGTACTGAGTCACTGTGTAATTTAAAAAAAATCTATGAGCAGCACTGGCTTACACCACTAAGTAGTGTTCACAGAGTCGGTGTTATCTTGTCATACCTACAGAAGTAATTCTGAATCGATATGGAATTTAAAAACAAAAATCAAAGTCTGACTTAGTAGCTTCTTTTCAAACCTGTAATTCTGGTTGTATCTAAAACCAGTTTCTGTATTTAGATTTTTCATGTCCCTTTGGATTTGCCTGTAACTAGGCAAGCCTAATCTGTTTAATTAGTACCATACTTAAAAGCCTTCTTTGTTAGCTTTGAGAGACAGGAGGATTAGCAAAAGGGAAAATTAATCTGCATGGGACAGATTTACAAGTACAGATTAGAAATCAAAGACTGTAATCCAGACAAGTAAATTCAGACTTTCAGGTTTCCTTCTTGAATTCTGCATCTCTCTCCTTTTTTTTTTTTTTCTCTAATTGATCAATTCAAATACCTAAAGTTTTATATTAGCTCAGCTGCGCAACAATAACTATCATGTACTAACCAGCACTCGGTACCTCCACTTATGCCATGCTACATGTCAAGTGCTGTTGCAGATTAAGCCTTTGTAAAATAAATATAATGTAGAATATCTTATGGAAAACAAGATTGGAGATGAAAAGGGAGGAGACTATCGCCATGTTTGCCCCAGCAAGTATCATGGTACAGCAAAAGAATTGGGCTGAAAACCCAGTACCTGGGGCATGCTTCAAGGTTTTAACTTTGGGCTAGCAGCTGGAGTTTGGTTCTGCGGCCTGTGGTCCTGGAGCAGTCTGGTAGCTTCATTCGAAAAAAGGAACCCATTTGTTGCATTGTGAGACCACACTGTGATCTGGACCAAAGCATGGCAAGTGGGGGAGTGTGGCAAACCAGCTTTTAGAGGACATGTTGAATTCTCCTGAAGTGCCAAAGCAGAGGCAACCTATCTTTGCTAATTGAGTGGGTGAAGATAAAAGGACTATTTTTAATGTAGCCACAGATGCCAGATTTGATGAAAAAGTACAAGTTGGTTTTAAAAAATTACTGTACCTCGTACAAGTTTCTTTTAAAAAATTACTATAACCCTTTGCAAGGCTGGATCATCTGTTTTATGAATTTGACATAGATAAATCCATGCACGATGCCGAGGGAGGTGCGGTTGTCTGGCCGCAGAGAAGAGCTATGGGAGACTTCTTTAGTAAGTCATGTTAGGAAATAGATGCTGCACAAATACAGTATTTAGCTATCGGATTCAGGCCAGTGCCACGAGGGTGCACAGTATATGTCTGTTCTTGCTGTTACATAAGGCAGTCAGGTTTAAGGTGAAACAGCAATTTCATTATTTTTGGAAATATTTGTAGCAGCACCGATGTGAATTTATACACTGTGGGAGTACAAACGGGAAAAATTCGCACTTTGCTTCTTCCACCACATCCTATTTCAGAGCACAGTGCCAACCATCGGAAATGAACCGTTTAGTTCTGTGTGCTCCCGCCAGGTGAAAAATGAAGAAATAAAAGGACGCTCAGTAACCTTCCTAGCATGTCAAACACTGTTTTAGACGATGAGCCTCATGCTTAATACTTAACTTTTTTAAAAACCGCTTTTTAACTTCTGCCTTTGCATGAAGGTTATTTAAGTCTGTTGCCAAACTTTAAGAGCTGAGAGGTGCGTTACTGCCTTTCGCCCTCCCACCGCAGCCAGGCGATTTGTGAGGATCGGCAGCCCGCCACCTGTCAAGCCGACAAAATACGATTCCACCCCCGCGCACAAACAGTCTCATTTATTTTAGGTGTTTTGGGCTGCCTTTTTTCCCCTCTGCGACGCCGCCGGGCACGAAAAGCGCAGACGTCCCGTCCGAGGGCGGCGCACAGCGCCCACAAGATGGCGCCGCCCCGCCCCGGTCTCCCCGTCAGAGCTCGGCGGGTGGCGTCGTGACCGGCGGGCGCCGCCAGGGGGCGCGCTAACGCCCTCGGGCTGACGTCAAGGCGGGGGCGGGGCCGACACCCGGAAGCGGCGCACGTGGGGCGGGGGCCATGGGGTCTCGCGCGGCTCACGCGGGTGCGTACCTGGGCGCGCGCCGGCCCCTTCCCTCTCTGTGCTCTCCCCTCCCGTCCCTCTCCTTGCTCTCTCCTCCCTCTCCCTCCTCTCCCTCTCCGCCCTCTCCCCACTGCTCACTAACCGTCCCCTGCTGTGGGCTCCACAGGGGCCGGCGGGCCGACCGCCGAGGAAGAGATGCCCGAGCTGTCCGGCGGCGAGGAGGCCTGGGAGGAGGAGGAGGAGGAGGAGGAGGAGGAGGAAGGTGCCGCCGCGGCCCTGCGGACACGCTGCCTCTTCTGCGACAGGTGGGGCGGCGGGGGCAGCCCCGGGGGTCGCGGCGGGGTTGCGTTGTCCCTGCGCTTCCCCTGCCCGGCCGAGGGGCCTCTCGGACGAGGGGGCCTGGAGTGCGGGGAGCGGCCGCGCCAGGAAAGTCGTAGAATGCGTTGGGTTGGAGGGGACCTCTAAAGGCCATCTAGTCCAACCCCCTACAAGAAGCAGGGACATCTCCAACTAGGTCAGGTTGCTCAGAGC
>JAVSBS010028200.1:11650-25288 GCA_033124195.1 Coracias cyanogaster | reverse complement strand
AGAGGTTAGCAATATAAAATACCGTTCCTGTTCATCACGCTTTGTCAAGGGCTGTGAAATTTTACTTTTGCATGTGCTGCCTTGAAAGCCTTGTGAAGGAAGTGGATGGCACATCACGCTTACACCAGCGATGCACCCCACAATTTTGGGAACATGTAATCTGCGTGACAGCATCAGGTTTGGAGCACTCACTGCTTTGTATAAGGGATCCATTGCTCAAAGGTAGTAAGCTGTCAGAGCTGACTGCGTCAATTAATATGCAGCAGGCTTTGTGTCTGCTGATTGTTCTTCTAATTTAGTGTGCGTGATGATCTGCTTACCAGCAGTAGTGGTGCATATTTAAGGACGCCATACAGTGCAGGGATGCGCCCCGGTGTCCCACACGCTGCCTATGTGTCTTCAGGACAACTATTTCAATCCTTGGGCAGCTTCTGGCAGTCCTGGAGGTATTTTAGGAATATGAAAGAGAGGTTGCAGGCTCTACTGATGCAGGGATGGTCAGCATCCCTCTTCAGCACACTTTTTGTGGCGCTGCCTGTGTCTGAGATGGATGTAGCTTGTGCAGGGCAGTTGGCTCTTTTGAAGAGCCGGATGCACATCAGAGAGTGGGTCTTTACATGCAGCTCTCTGCTGCTCTCCACTAGACAAAAAGTCATCTAGTACAGGATGTTACTTGTGTCCATAATGAGTAAAATGCCGAAGGCCGTATGTTATTTAACATTATGATAAACGCAGGCTGCTGTCTAAAATCACACTCTCGTTCCTCAATTGTAGTGCTTGTGTAGATTGACAGTGAACAGAAGAGCTAACCTGGCTGAAAGGTAACTCTCCAGACATAAATTTTCAGCCACATATGTTCTGTGGCCAGATATCCAGTTTGTTGGTTTGGGCTGCTGCTCAATTGCATGGACATTTCAGCCTCCCTGGAATGACATTAGAAATGAGGCAAGTGGGACTGGCAAGAAGGGGGCAAGAACCATTTGTTCCCTTCATCAGTACCCCGCATTTGTTTTATTGAAGTCACAGTGGAATTGAGGTGATTGTCAGCCCTGAAAGTGATTTTAAGTGCTGTGCTGTCTGCTCTTCTGTTTCCTAACACTAATGAGTTTTCACTGTGTAGGGAGGAGAAATAAAAATACCTGCCTCACTTCTCTTCCCTTAAGCACTCAAACTTCTGAGTGTATCAGCTAAGCTTAGTAGTTTTAATTTAAATAGAAACACCTATATTTAAAGCCAGGAATTTAGTGAAGTTTGGTTCTTTTCTTCCTGTTGCAAACTTTGTAGAGGCTATTCATTTTAAAGGTAATGTGGCAGCCAGTCAAACTTAAGGCTTTGTAATTAGGAGGTGGAGAAACAAATTGCTTGTGAACCAAACTCTCTTCGTTTCTGAGGTGTGAGGTCTAGTTATGATGTATTACTTACAAAGAATAAAGTGTTGATTTTCGATGGTCACAGAGCAAGTCTGTGTTAGAGCTGATGGCTCGGAAAGTCTGCTGCCCATTTACGGGCACATACTGTTTTCTTGCTTTGCTTAAAGCTGCCACCACTTTCAGCTTGTGTCTCTGACTGAAGGGTCCTTTTTCTTTGCTGTTGTGATCTTGTCATTGGATCAGTTTGGTGAAGAATTGCATCTCCTTTCCTTCTGCTTGATTTAGCAATTTAAGTTTTGTTATAGTTAAGCCTTAAAGTATTCCACTGTAAAACTGTCTTGAACATTCTGTGTTTTGTATACAGTGAAAAAAAATATTTAGTTCTGTAATCAAAGGGAGTACAGGAAACAGTGAGAAGTATCGGCTATAATGTGCTTTTCTTCAGAGTCCAAGTTTTCCTATTTTGGGAAAAGCAGCAAATTAATATGTGCATAGAGAATGAGATGGATGTTTTAAGTGGTGGTACCTGAAAGTTAGATTGTGATGTGCAGTTTCAGATACACATGGCCTTTGTTTGCCGTGTTAGGGAAGCTTATGTTTAAAAACAAAAACAAAAAACCCAACCCAGAAACTACCCTTTAAAATTGAATTTTGTTAATAGCTGGGCTGAGGAAGTTTTGCCTGTTTTAAGGAACATTGCAACTGTATTGACTACTTAAAATCAGAGAACTTGTTCACCTTATAAAAACATTTATCATTTACCTTGAATCACATGTTCCATTTTGATAGCCTCCTTCATATAGAAAATACAGCATGAGATGTCAGTTTAAGTGCAAGTCTAACAATGCTTTATCTTCTATGTGAAAGGAAGTATTTTGTACATTTTTCCATGTTTGACATCATGGTGTTTTGAATAACCATGTTCCATATTCATATCAATTTTTTGTTTTTGTTTTCAATTTATGCACAGCACTTGCTCTGAAATTTGGGGACTGAGTACACCAAACACGATAGATCAGTGGGATACAACAGGCCTTTACAGCTTCTCTGAACAAACCAGGTGAATATTCTGCCCTCTCTCGCATCATAGAAATCTTGTGGGAGGGATTGGATTTGGAGGGTCTGTAATGGGATGCTTTAGCTGTAAAATAGACTAAAATGCTTCCTAGGCCTCTCATGGTACAGCATTTAAAAATATTTGCTTGCCAGTGTAGAAATCCAAGTGTCTGCAGCTGATGTTTTGACCAACGAAACGCTAATTCTGAAATACTCCTTTTTCACGCCAGTGCTATTGAAAGCATGGGAAGACTTGTTAAAAGCAAGCTCTAATGTCATTTGGTATTTATATTAACAAAGTCGGGGAACTTAATTCTTTAGACCTAATCTTACAAAGTGTTTAAACTGCTTTGTATGCCACAAGCTTTCAATTAAACCTTGCTAATTGGCTCAGATACAAGCTACTAAAGAATTGTTTGTCGATTCGTCAGTAGTTAACGGTGGGCAAAATCTAAACAGGGTCTTTGTTTTTTTCATGTCACATTACTTGATTTGTGTATTGAGGTTTGTCTCCCATCCCATAACAATCATAAACATCTGCATTTGTGTAAGCATATGCAGTCTGTCTTAAAACTAGCAAAACATTTTCAGCTGATAGCAAGGCAGATGAAGTCAAGAAGATAAACCATACAGCCCTTAAAAGATGTGCATTCATGCTTTTTGCATTACAGTTATACTGCCATGTGGATCACTTGGGCAGCTGACTGCTTATAGGCTTATTTGCAGTCCCGTGGGAATTGTTATGCTTAAAGCCATAAAGCATCCATGCCACAGCAAAGCCTCCAGGTTTAGCAGCAGAAGGGACTACTGTGTGAATTTTTTTGTTTGTTTATTCTTTTTTATTTTAACAACTATCTTCTGCATTTAAAAGAAAATGTATGTGAAGCAATAATCCTAAATACTTAGTTGGAGGTAAAGTGACTTTTAATGATCTCTAAATTCACTGGCAATAATTTGAGCAGCTCAAAAATAAGTTAAGACACTGCTTGATACCATCATTTTTATCACATTTGAAGCCTTTTAACAAGAGTATAAATGTCACTAACAGTGTCAGTCCACTGAATTCTGAGAGTAAACTAACTACCCATCCCATGTGTACACTGTTGCTTGAGTGATTGAGACAGCATGCAGTCTGTAAATACTTCTCAACAACTTTCCCCTATAGATCTCTTGATGGCCGTCTACAGGTATCTCATCGTAAAGGATTACCACATGTTATTTACTGTCGTTTGTGGCGCTGGCCAGATCTTCACAGTCACCATGAACTTAAAGCAATTGAAAACTGTGAATATGCTTTTAATCTTAAAAAGGATGAAGTATGTGTAAACCCTTACCACTACCAGAGAGTGGAGACACCAGGTAGGAAGACTACTTCTGACTTTCTATAGCACCATCTGTATGTACTTGTTCAGCATAATGTTTTAAATGAGAATAGAGAAAGATTATGCTTTCTCTTACCAGAAGTACAAGTTCCTTAGAGATACAGCTTTTGAGAATACCATTCCCTGGAAGTTTTTAATAGTAAAGATACTGAAAAATCTTTACAAATGTGTTGAATACCTCTAATAAACACTGCCAGTACTGCTAGCAGTTTCCAGCTGCCTAAGTATGGCCCAGACTGAAAAGGAGAATAGAGATGACTTACCTTTGCTAATGTGGAATAATCTTACTCAAGAGCACCTCAGGAGTCTGATTCTTCTAGCAGTACAATTGCAGTATTAACAGCACTGAGAGTCAGAAAATTTCAAAACACATTAACAAATTGTTAGACGGTTTAGTTTTTGGTATTGTTTTTTATTTCAATTTTAGCTCACAGAGGTATTTTGAGTGTCTTACTAATGCTTTGAATTTTGCTTTTCCAGTCTTGCCTCCTGTACTAGTGCCACGGCACACTGAGATTCTAACAGAGCTTCCACCTCTTGATGATTATACCCATTCCATTCCTGAAAACACTAACTTTCCAGCTGGAATTGAACCACAGAGCAATTACATACCAGGTATTTTCTTGATTCCCACTGTAAACAGTATGTTTACCATTGTGCCACTGGAACAAAGATGGCAATTTCATCTTCCTAAGTGATCAAATTAATTAAAAGATGCACCAATAAATTAAATCTAGTTGCTTTCATGTATTAACTCCAGTGGAAATACCTGAACACTGTTGTTTGCAGAACAAGATTCTGTGTGAAACCACATTGCTGTGGTTTCACAATAGCTTACTTGGTTTCAATGGCTTATTTAAGATTCAGAATACTAATGAGTACAAAGTAGACCTTCATCTTATGCTTTAAGCCTATTTTACAAACATATAGAGGTTGCCAAATGCTGTGTATTGGAGATTGAGCAGTATACTGCCTGTTGTTACTCAGGGCTCTGTTCAAAATCATTCTTCTTTCGGGTCACATGGTAGAGCGGGCTCACAATCTGGCTGTAGTCTGGGATGTGCATCCTCCAGAACCCCATAGCGCCCAAGAAAGACTGGGTGTCCTGTTTACTGGTTGGTGGGGACATGGCTGCTATTTTGTAGATCACATCCATTGTTATGTGAGGACGCTTATCTTGCCACTTCACTCCCAAGAATTGAATCTCGCATGATGGTCCCTTAACCTTACTTTGCTTTATGCCAAAACCGGCCCTCAGGAGGATCTCAGTTATTTTCCTTCCTTTCTCAGAACTTCCTTTGCTGTGTTCCCCCACATGATGATGTCATCAATATACTGCAGGTGATCTGGAGCTCCACCTTTCTCCAGTGCAGTGTGGATCAATCAATGGCAAATGGTCGAGCTGTGTTTCCACCCCTGGGGCAATCGATTCCAGGTGTACTGGATGCTCCTCCAAGTGAACGCAAACTGTGGCCTGCACTCTAGTGTGACAGGAATGGAGAAAAACGCATTAGTGATATCAATCATGGTGTACCACTTGGCTGCCTTTGACTCCAGTTCATATTGGAGCTCTAGAATGTCTGGCACTGCAGCACTCATCACTGCCATCACTTCATTCAGGCCACAGTAGTCCACTGTCAATCTCCATTCACCATTAGATTTCTGGACTGGCCATATGGGGCTGCTGAAGGGTGAACGAGTCTTGCTAATCACCTTCTGGCTTTCTAGCTGATGGATCAGCTGCTGGATGGGAATCAGAGAGTCTTGGTTGGTGCGGTACTGCCACTGGTGCACCATCTTGGTGGCAATTGGCACCTGCTGGTCATCAACTCTCCACAACCCCACCACCAAGGGGTCTTCTGAGAGACTGGGTAAGGTGGGTTTAGTTTCCTCCAGCGCAGCTATGCCAAAGGCCCATCAATATCCTTTTGGGTCCTTGAAGTACCCCTTCCTGAGATAGTCTATGCCCAGAATGCACGGGGCATCTGGGCCAGTCACAATGGGGTGTTTATGCCAGTTCTTCCCCATTAGACTTACTCCAGCTTCCAGTAGTGTCAGCTGTTGGGATACCCCTGTCACCCCGGAGATACAAATGGGTTTGCCCCCTCTATAGTTTGATGGCATCAAGGTGTAATGTGAGCCAGTATTTACCAATGCCTTATATTCTTGTGGCTCTGATGTGCCAGGCCATCAGATCCACACAGTCCAGTAAACCTGATTATCCCACTCCTCCACCTGGATGGAGGCAGGGCTCCTCTAATCCTGATTGGAATCACTGACTTCTTGTAAGAATGACTTAGAGGTCCCCTCAAGAGGGTCAGATGTCAGATCAGCCCTTCTCTTCTGTCTGGGAGACTTCCCACTGGAAAATGGACTGACGCCTTTCTTGGAAGACTACCCTTTCATGATTGTCTTCCCTTGCAACTCATGTACTCATGCAGCTAGGACTGAAGTAGGTTTTCCACCCCACTTCCTCATGTCTTCTCCATGGTCATGCAGGTAGAACTACAGAGTCCCCCAGGGTGTGTACCTTCCATGGTCTTTCTCCTGAACAGAGGAGCGTCTACTCCTAATAGCTGAGACACGGGCTCATAGAGATGGAGAGTGGGACATGTCTTCTTTGATTTGCTGGACCTCTCGAGACAGCTCCTTGACAGCTGAAACATAGGCATGTAGAGAGGAAGAGATACTTCCTTTGTACTGCCAGAGCTGGCCAGCCACTTCATCCACTGTTTGTCCCTGGCCATCTCTCCAGGACACTACTGCCAATGAATTGGAGTATGATGGTGGTGCACTTCGCAGGAACTTCTGCTACATGGACGGTGTACATTGAACTTGGTCTGGTTCCATGGGTGACTACTCCTCATTCAGATCACCATAAATCATCTCCAGCACAACTAATTCCCTCAGATACTGAATACCTTTCTCCATGGTGGTCCACTTGCTCAGCTGACACGTGACATCATCCTTGAAGGAGTACTCTTCCCTTACACTTGACAGGAGTCACCTCCAAAGGCTGAGGGTCTGCGCCTGCTTCCCAATCGCTTTTTCAATGCCTGCTTCCCTAGACAAGGATCCCAGTTGCTTGGCCTCTTTCCCTTCTAGCTCCAAACCACCAACTCCACAATCCCAGCGTTGGAGCAGACACGTGACAATCTGCTCACCTGGGAGATGGCTGTAATCCTTCCATGTGTCTCAAAGCTCACTCAAGGATAGGGATCAGGTGATCACCTCTGTCTCTTCCTCCTGTTCTTGTGATGACCCTGGTTCATCCTCATTCCTGATTTTTTGGTGTATTTCTTTTTCTGTATAGGGGCAACTGTAACCGGCACAGTCTGGTTCTCTGGCTCAGCTGCACTATCAGTCAGTTTGTTTTCAAGTTCAGAGACCTCTTCTTCCCCTTGAGGGCACTGGATAGTGCTGAGCAGGACACAGTAGGCATGGGCACATCCCCAGCACATTGCAGTAATTTGTGTCTCCCAGGAGTTGCCAGGTTGACAACACACCTTCTCTAAGTGCCCTACTAGTTTATCAGGACTCTGCACTTGCTCAGGAGTGAAATTCCAAAACATTGGGGGTGACCACTGGCCCAGGCACTTGCCCATGCCATCCCACACACTGTGCCACTCATAACTATCCAGCCTCGGGGCAGGTCTTGGGGAGATGACATTGGATAAGAACTGTATAACCTTAAACACGACCTGGCAGACATTCAGCAAACACAGCAGTGAGAGCATGCTGTCCTGGGCATTCCATGGATAGGCAAAACCCTCAAGAGCTGAGAAGGTCCCCTCCCCTGTCTCACCCATAGACGGGGTGAGACCACTAACAAACGCCCAGGCTGCATGCAGGTGCCAGTTCACCCCCTCAGGCAGTGACACCATCATATAAGCTGTTAGTATCCAGTACAGCACAATGAGCCCCTTGACACATTTCCCACAGATTATACACATCATCACTGGGAACACACAGTGGATGAGGGGACTGATACAGCACCCCCAGGCAAACAGACTGGCCAGCATTGTGAACATGCTCTGATCAAATGATATATGTATAAAAACAGAAAATTGTACCTGACAGGAGTTATTTCAACATGCTCTGATCAGATTCTATCCTTATCTCAACCTCCTTGTGCCCCACATTCAGCACCAAAAGCTATGGTGGTTCAGTCCCTGCCGGGAGCCGAGCCACGTGGCCACAGCTGCTGCCCCCTCAATGCAAGTCCAGGGAAAGGGGATAGAGACACACAGAGCTGGGGTTGAGATACAGAGAGTTTAGTACAATAACGCACAAGGAACAAGGGCAACTTGTTCCAGTTCTACACCATCCTTACAGTGAAGAATTTCTTCTTTATATCTAAATCTAAATCTATTGTCTTTCAGTTTAAAACGGTTACTCCGCTTCCTATCACTACACTGTCTGATAAAGAGTCCCTCTCCATCTTTCCTGTAGGCCCTCTTACCACCTTACCTCTTCAGGGAGGAATCCATTCTAAAGCCATATTTGCCTTGTGGTCATCATAATAAGGCCCCAATCTTGATCAGGCTACCTCAGCTTTGCTTAAATGAGAAGAACAATAAGGAAGCTTATAGAAAAGGAAGGATTAGTACTAAATAACGCAATACAAAGTGTGAGTAATCTGAGTCATCTTTTCAAAGGTGTGTGTGGTAGAATAAAGTAGATCAATTATCTACTAGTAACATACAGTGTTTACAGTACAACAGCACTTAGGAGATACACCCAATTAATTCTCTGGGACACAATGAACACTGCTGCTGCTGCCTCACATCTTAGGTAATTTCTCTGAAGCCATAATGAGGTGTTTCATAACTAAAAAGCTATTACTTAAACTAAAGAGGTGGGGTAAAGTGCTATGGATAGGTCACATTGTACTGTAAAACATAAACTTTGTGATTTGTAAAACTCTACAAACATCAGAATTTTTTTTTCTGTTCCTCCTTCTATCCACTCATTCAGTATTAATGAATAAATTTTATCCAGTCTCAGCAGTCCTGAATAAACATAAGTACCTATAAATGAGCGAATAATGAAATAAGGCCCAGATATTCTTGACTGGTTAAATGCAGATATTTTACTTTCTAAATAATCACTTGGTCTTCCCCCAACCTTAACAGTCTGGGGATGTTCATGATAAGGAGAATAGTGGGCATTAAAAAAAAAAACCATCAACCAGCTTCCATGTAAATGTCTGTAGGAGTATCTCATGAATATTTATTTTTCATCACTGTTCCTTACCTACTGCAAGATAACTGGAATTTTATCTTGAAGACAACTTGGAAAAAGCAAAAGGTTAATTCCTCTTATCCACAGCCACAGCTCCTTGTTTCATCATCAGTGCTACAGATCTACAGCAGATCTTTTTGTGGCAGAAACTAAGGCAGGAGAGATTTCCTTTCGTTTTATCCACTTCTGCATGTTCTCATCCTACCACTGTTGGCACCTTGGCTAGGCTACATCTGGAACTCCATTTATTATATAGTCTTAACCTCCTTCACAGCTTTCTACCCATCCACTTTGCTGCCTTCCTTTACATTTCTATATAAAATTATTGTCATTATGTATCACTTGTTTAAATTTAAGTAGAATCAACATTTTTGTTCCATTACAACAGCTAGTAGGAATAAGACTACCATCTTTCAATATGTTTCACATTATAGGAAGGAAAAAGCACCTTTTGGATCGTGATTCAGTACAGCATGAACATAACCCCACAAAACCAATGCAGGAATATAGCTGACCACTGAGTCTGTGAGTATGGATGCCCACCTCCCAGAGTTCTCCCTCACAAAGAAGCAGAAGAAAGGGAAACTGGAGTTGCTGCAATTTTGCATCACCAGAGGGTGTCGAGAGACAATTCTGTCAGCTCCCAACCTGAATGAAACTCTTTCCACAGACAGTTTCCTCTAGCTTTGTTAGGGATTGGGACTATCTATTGCACATGTTGATGTAATGACTACGTCAATGTGATGACACAAATATCTCACCAAAGACGAGCTGTTTTTGAATCGTTTCACCAGTCACTTAAGGATGTATGTTGTTTTTATGATTATTAATTCCCATCTTGTTCAATTTTTTTAAGACCACCATGTTCAATACAGACAAAATAAACCAAACCTGCTTTTGCTTTTGATGACATGCCATTCCATCTACTTCCCATAAACTGAAATATTAGTCCCGTTTGTTCTTTAAAGTTCTTGTGCCTAAAGACCTTGTGGCTTTGTTTTTAAGGGTCCTCACTATCACTAATTTGGCCAGCTGAGAACAAAGTCCCCTGTTTTGCTTGTGAAGGTGAAGCTGGGAAGGTGATCACAGCCTACAAATACAGGTTCATTAAGCAGCATTGCAGATATCAGAAGCAGTAGGCTTAGTGACAGCTGTTGAGTGGCAGATGTTTCAGGCAGGTTTGTAACCAGGGTAAGGGAACTACCTGTTTCGTCTGTTTCTTGGTGGATGGCTAGAGCAGAAAGTGTTGAGTCTATGCTACGGTTTATGTAATTCCTCTACATAGTTAAAAATATCACAGGCACTAGGCCACATTTGAAATCCAGAGCCAAGTACAGTGTCACTCAGAGATTGACAACACGCCAGTGAACAGATGTGTATTTTGGACTTTGGGGAAAGCTCTGAAGCCAAGGCACCTATTCTGCCACACAAAATATCAAAAAATTGAAAAAAAAAATATATCCATATGTGAGTTAAAATATTGAAATGGAGTATATAATGAATTTGTGTAGGCCATTAAAATTGAAAATTTATGTGATTTGTTAGCCTGAGCCAATACTTTGCTCATTAAAAAGTGGATTCAGAATTTAAAGTTTTAGCCCAGCAAAAACATCTTGAGAGTGATGCAAAGGCTCCACAGCACTCAGCTTTAGTCATACCTTAAGCAACAGCGTAATCACTGGACGTGGTTATCTACAATTAAACTAAGAGATAAGTCACTTTATTGAATTGTTTCCTTCTCTTTTAATTTGTTTTCTGGTGTTGAACTACCTTAAAATGCACTTTCTGAAGTATATTTTATGGATATTATAGATATAAACATTTAGTTGCTATTATATATCTTATGAAAGAGTAAGTAATTTTTAACAACATATTCTTTTGTTAGGTTGTAAATTAATAATTATGAGTCACTACAACAAGTAATGGTTCTCTACTTTGGTTAATTTTATCCGGAGACAAAAATAATTCTATTCCTCAGCTCTATAAAAATAATAAAGTAAATATGAAATCTAAACTCAAAAGGTTAGATTCAGTTGTTCTGTGTTATCTTCTTACTATAAACGTATATACCATTTTACAGACTCAAACCAAGAAAGAAGAGAAATGACAATCTGCTTAATATCTTCAAAGTTAAATATTAAGATTTAAGAAATGTCCATATTCTGATACTATCTTAGGATAAATGTAAATTAATCTCCACCTTTGTTCACATGTGCTTAAGGAAAGCCTTTGGTGTTTCTTTGATTTGGGATTTCAAAGTATGCAGAATTAAATACCACAGCAGCACTTTAAAAATGTGTAAAATTAGGAAGAGTGTAAATAATATAAAACAGAACATTTAAACTTCAGTAATAGAACATTCCCGATAAAGCTACTTGATGGAGGAAAGAGACACAAATTAATCTTTTATAGCTGGTAGAATCCATGTGAGAAAGTACCTATATGTTTAAGAAATTAGATGCACAATAAAGGATAATTTTCTACATAAGGGGACCAGAATGGGCAGAGTTAAGGACATTCTAAACCCAGAAGTTAGCACAGGTGACGAGGACGCTTTGTAAAGATTTGAGAACAAACATGAAAAAAATCAGCGGGTGTCAGAAAAGAGTGAAACCCAATTACATAGCCTGAGTAGAAAACTGACACATTGAGAAACAGTTTACATACAACTATTGCTGATTCAGTCTTTCCTGGGTTTCAGTCTTAACAGTATTACTATAGCCTCATTTTCTTCAGTAACATAGGTAAACCTGTTACTCATGTTTTCTTAGTTAATCCAGAAAGTGTACCCAAATGCAAATAGCCCAGTCCAAAGACTTGAATTATCTCCTTGCAGCTTTCTGCCTACATAATTTGTGCCAGAATCATAAGAAAGGCTCATGCCCCTAACTCCTGTCTAAAGACAGGAACAGAAGGATATGTATACATTAAGAGATTTATATTTTAAAAGGTGAGGAGAACTTAGTGTTAAAAGAACACCAAAGCACACTTTTATACAGAAGTATAAAAGACATTTAAGTCCTTTTATTGATACAGAAGCCAAAATCAAGTCTAGTCATTCAGTCAATCACATTTTACAGAGGTTTTCCTCATTTTGTTTAATCTACAAGGAATTTAAAGCCTCAAGTTTCACCAGCATCCAAATGAGAGAGACAGATCTCAACAACATGGACAAATATTAGAGATGGATGAAATAGTTAAGATAACATAGGGATCAGCTCAAACCTTCACTAAAAAGGCAAGTGGAGATTTTATGATAATTGAATTCATGCAGTTAATTTCATTTTTTCTTCAGTTTCATGAATATCTGCACTAATTCCTTAGTCTAGGACTGCAAAAATACTATGGCTAAGACAACATTAATAATATTTCCAGTGGGAATGGAAGAAGACTGCACAGGCATTTTTACAAGTAACTTTTTTTCTCATGGGATTTCCAGTACAGATATTTTTAAGCAATGAGGAGTTTGGCTAACTTGGAAATAAAATCTGAACAAACACTCAGACTTTTAGAAGACTGAATTTAACCTCCTCACCCTTCCTTTTTTTGCTTTTGATGTCTATCTAGCACATGAATAACCACCACAAAAAAAAAAAAAAGAGGGAGGAAGAAGAAAGAAAGAATTTCACATTCCGATATTTTAGCCAGCACATTCCTTGGGACTGTAAGTGAGGTGGTCCAAAAATACAGAAACTTTGGAATTTATGTGATTTTGGCATGTGTAGCAACGTACTTTGGATGCATTAAAAGGAGTGGTTAAATGGCATGTACTTTTGGGGGGTTGATTTTAATTTGTTTAACTCTCCAAACTCCAACGTGTTTTTTCATGGATTACTTAGAATTAAAAGTCAAATAGGAGCATCTATAGACATCATATTGTGCTGCTTTCACATGTCTGTCAGGGAGAAGACATATAATGCATGGAAGATAAGATAGTGTTGTGGCTGAGACACAAGGTTAAGGGGCAGAAGCCTTGGGTATAATTTGCAGCTCTGACACAGATGTCCTTGTGACCTTGCGCAAGACACTTAACGTCTCTAGGTCTCACCTGTAAACAATACTGCTCTTTCTCATGGTGGTGTTGTGAGGTCAGATTATTAGCTGTCAGGCTGTGCTAGTTGTGCCTGGGATAGAGTCAATTTTCTTCATAGTATCTAGTACGGGGCTATGTTTTGGATATGTGCTGAAAGCGGTGTTGGTAATACACAGATGTTTTCATTATTGCTGAGTAGTGCTTACACAGAGTCAAGACCTTTTCTGCTTCTCACACCACCCCACCAGTGAGTAGGCTGCAGATGCACAAGAAGTTGGGAGGGGACACAGCTGGAACAGCTGACCTCAACTAACCAAAGGTGTATTCTATACCATAAAATAATAGAAACATAGAATGTTCTGGGTTGGAAGGGACCTTCAAAGGTCATCCAGTTCCAAACCCCCTGCCATGGGCAGGGACACCTTCTGCTGGACCAGGTTGCTCAAGGCCACATCCAGCCTGGCCTTGAACACCTCCAGGGAGGGAGCATCCACAGCCCCCCTAGGCAACCTCTTCCAGTGTATCACCACTCTCAGAGTAAAGAATTTCCTCC
>JAVSBS010028199.1:0-27349 GCA_033124195.1 Coracias cyanogaster | reverse complement strand
CCCCCCCCCCCCCCCCCCCCCCCCCCCGGCCGGACCGACAGACAGACGAACAGACACCGCCGGCCCTACGGAGCCGCCTCCGCGCCCCGCACTCACATCCGGGGCCGGGTTTGCTAATGGGAGGCGTAATTAACCCGGAAAAAAAGCGGCGGCGGAGCCAGGGGCACACCTCCTCGGCCCTCCCCCCGCCCCGCTCCGCCGGCCATGCGCGGGCACGCCGAGGGGTGAGCGCCGGGACGCGGGGCCGCGCCGGGGGGAGCCCCCGCTGCCCCGAGCCCCCCCGGAGCCCCTTCTCCAGAGGGGGATGCTCGGCGGGACCCCCGGCTCCGGGGCCCCGACGGGGAGCGGCCTCCGTGGGGCGGGGATGCGGCGGGCTGGGGGGGCTCGGGCTGGGGGGGCTCGGGGGCTGGGAGCATCCCTGCCTCGGCTGGAGGGGGCGGGTGATGGGGAGAGGCCTCCCCGGGGTTTGCAGCGGAGCGAACCGCTGCGGCACGTCGGTGCTTGCAGCGAGGGGATGGGGAGAGCGGGAGGGAGCGAGGGGGGCTCCCGCCGCTGTGGGGAGGGGGCGGCTGGAGGGGTGGGAAGAGGGGACACGGGTCCCGGGAGGAGGGGGTTGGGAGCGGTGCCGGCGCTGAGCCCCGCCTTGGGTCCGTGGGGCGGAGGGCGAACGTCCCGGCGGGTCTGGGGTCCGCCCCGCAGGGCCGCTGCTCCGCCGAGGCGAGCGGCTGCGGGCAGCGGGAGCTCGGCGCGGGGCTCTGCCCGGAGCCCCCCGTCGCGTCTCGGCCGCCGGAGCGGCGTCGGACGGGGCGAGCTCGGGAAACTCCTCGGCAAGGAGCAGGTAAGAAGGGAAGCGGAGCCGCGGCCGCCGCGGCTCGTCCTGCGCTGCTCGGGCATCGCGAAACCGGGCAGGCATCCCGCCGGCACCGGGGCGGCTCGGAGGAGGAGGATGATGATGATGCTGGGGCCGCCTGCGGGTCCGATGGGCCCAGCAGCGGAGTGAGGGGCTGAGGAGATGCTTCTGGACCAGGGCTTCTGAGCGCCAGACCTCCCCTTGCCTTGGCCTTTCCCGCTGCGGGGTGTCCCCGGGTCCCGGGGCGGGAGCAGGATGGAGCGGGGCGCGGGCAGCCGTGGGGATGCGGTGCTGGTGTCCCGGGTGCTTCCTGGAAAGTCTGGCCCTGGGGCTGCGGACGGGGCCTTTGGGGCAGCGGTGACCGCAGAGAGGGGCTTGGGAGCTCTTGGGTGGTGCCGGCACCTTCTGCCCCCCCGGGATGCTCCAGGCTGTGTCTCGGGATGCAGCGAGAGGGTGTGTTCGCTGTGAACCTTCTTCTGGAGCCTGGTTGATCTCGTCATCTCGTGCGCTGAGCCAGAAGAGGGTTGTTCCTTCTGGTGGGACATTAGGGCTCTGAGAAAGCTGGGAAGTTGCTTCAGAGGTGGGGAAGGATCCTGGAAGTCTCCTGTGTGCCGCGCTACAAAATGGCATCAATTCCTCAGCGGGGTCTGGTAACGAGGTCCCTGATGCGGTGCAGTGCTTGGGAAGTTCAGGTCGTTGCTGGATGGCAGATGCTCCATGAACCAGGCGTGGGCATCACTCATAAATCGTGGCTTCCTGCGCCCAGGGCCAGCGTGGTGTCCACTGCGCTTCCATAAGGGGTGTTCTCTGAAGCTGCTCGCTGCAAGGTCTTCAGGGACTCATCCACACGTTTAAATGATGCTGATTTTCTGTGAGGTCCTTCCTCTTCTCCCCCTCAGGTTTGGTCTTGTGTCCTTCCCACAGCAAACACAAGTTTGGGTCTCACACAGAAATATTTATGACTTGAGGTTTACAAAGCGCTGTGTAAATAGTAAATGTTAGTGAAACTGAGCATTTTCCCACCCTCCTGAGCAGGGGGTCCAAATACCCTCATGCTGGTGGAGCTGGAGATGCTCCTTGTACCCTTTTCCTCTCGAAAAGTGCAATTGTCAGTGGCTGAAGGAGAAGAGGCGGATGGTGTCCTGCAGGCAGCGGGATGTGAGGGGATGGGGAGCACGGTCTGGAGGGTGGGTTTGGAGCAATCGCAGTCTCCTCTGCCCAGAGGTTTTTGCTTATCCAAGAGCAATCTGAGGTCAGCTCGCACAGAAGAGTTGAGCTCGTTAGTGGGCTTTCAGCTGAGCCCATATTAATTAAGGGTGGCGGGGGGAAAGACCCGAGGGATTGCTCAGGACTCAGGGTGTCCTGTGGGTCTGGCACCGCGTGGCCGGGGGCTCCTCCTGTGCCGCCTGCGGCACCTCGGCTCCTCCGCATCCCTCTCCTAGGCAGAAATCCCTGGACTTTTATTAGGGGCAGGAGGAAGAGAGAATTTGTGAGGCCTGGTCTGAACATGTTGGTAGGGTCACAGGCACTTGGGAATCTGCTTTCTGTGTGCTTCTCCCCGCCACAAAAATAACCCCACAAAAGAGCTGTGAAATGTCAAGTGCCCACATAACCTTTGCATCAGGGCAGATGTGTTGTTTTAGAACGAGCTCCTCTACTGAAGCAGAACGATTTCCCTCTTAGGGCCCTGATACCCATCTCTGAAACACTGGTGATAAACTCCGAGATCCTGACAGCAGGTTGACTTGCTTTCTGCCACCTCTACCTTTGCAGCTGCACCACAGCTCTTGCACAACACTTGCCTCCCCGGGCCCCACTCCAGCGATTCAGCTCAAAAATAGTATTTCCTCCTTTTCTGCATGAGATCTCTTATTTGTGCAGCCTCCACTTGTGGCACCTGCGCAAGTCACCCCTCTTCTACCGGACAAACACCATCGGGCTCAGCTCGCATCCTTCTGGCAGCCGCTGCCCCCGTCCACCCTGAGCCGAGGAGAGGGGCCTCTGCCTGGGCACGGGATCCATCCTGGCCGCCCGCGGCTCGGGGTGCTGCTCCCGCTCTCTGTGCAGGGCTGGGAGTGATGGTGTGGAGACCACCAGCCCCATCGCAGGGGTGCTGAGGGGCTCCCCTCCCTGTGGCTCTGCGGCCAGAGGGTTGGAGCTGCTGCCAAATCAAAGCGCGGGCAGCGGGCACCCACTCCTGCCCCAGTCCCGGGGGGTGTCCGGAGCAATGCTGAGGGTCCCTGCATCTTTCTCCCATGGGGGACACAAGCAAAGCCCGTTGACGGGCACCACGGCTGCCGTGCTCTCCAGCTCAGCCGCTCGGGGCATCGTGCCCATGTCCTGGCAGCTTGGCACTGTTTCTTCTGCTTCTGCAGAGGGGATTTGCACGGTGGTTGCCCAGGAGGTCGGTGTCATAGCCCAGCTGCTGTGGCCGAGGTGAGCTTGGAGGTGACCCCGCGGCTCGCCCAGGTTTGGGGGGCATCGCCGGGGAGGGTCCGTGCCCGTGGCAGACCCGGTGACACAGCTTGGCCCTGCGGCGATGGGTCATTGTTTTCCCTGCTGACTCGGCATCCTGGCTACACAGATTTTCTGCTGGAGTTGCAGATTGTTTTCCATTTCCTGGGAGCGCGCGCGGGCTCTCTCTAGCGCACAGGCTGCTCTGGGATTATTTTCTGTCGGGGTTCCCAGGGACCTGGCATCTCCCGTCAGATCCTCTGCAGCTACTTTTTCCTCTCCGTGGGCTGAGCTGTGGCGTGGGGCTGCCCCACATTGCTGAGCTCTCCGGAGGGCAGCTCCCTGGGGTGTGACCACCACTGTGACAGGGACAGTTTGGAGCCCAGGGCCGCCACTCGGAATCAGTCTGTCCTGGCCCTGGGACGTTGTGGTGCCACGAGTGGTCCCAGAGCCAGGTTGGCCAGCGTTTGATGGAGTTTCCAAAGTCCTGCAGTTCCTTGCTGAGCTATTTTGGTCCTGCCACTGGTCTGACCTGCCCTGCTCCTGCCTGCACCCAGGGCTGGCACCCTGCTTGGCACAGAGGCGTGCCGGGTGACGTCTGCTCAGCAGCTTCCCACGGTGCCAGCGCACGGCGGTAGCAGTTTGACTTTGCTTGTCGCGGGTTAAGCCGTGGGCTGTGCAGGCCTGGGAGAGGCAGCAGGAGCTTTGGGCAGGTCGGGGAATCAGACCCGCAGGGAGCGTGGCCTGTGCCCGTGGGATGTGACGCTGAAGAGAGAGCTGGGTGAGGAGTGAAACCCCAGCCCCTCCTTGGACCTCGCGTGGGTTTTCACACCTTCTGAGCTCCCTGGCTGCGGGGGAGCTGGTGGCTTTCGGGGCTGGGGAGCGATGGGCACGGCTGCGGGGAGGAACATGTTTATGAAAATGCCTCGTCTTCTAATGAGGGGAGAAGGTTGATGTGCTCGTTTGGACCAGCCCTGGCAGGCTGTCCCTTCCCTCTGCCTCTTGTAAGCTCGGGTGCAGGCTGAGCGATGGTCCTGGCATCCTGGCACCCAAGGGTTGGGGTGGCTGCAGGTGCAGAAGCAGGTCCCTGGGGAGCTGGGGCTGCAGGAGCAGAGCACCCACCTCTCCCTGCCGGTCCCCCCTCCGCAGGGTGATGCGAGAAGGAGCCCGGAATGCCGTACCTGGATCGACAGAACCGTATCTGCGGGTTCCTGGACATTGAGGAAAATGAGACCTGCGGCAAGTTCCTGCGGCGGTACTTCATCCTGGACACCCAGGCCAACTGCCTGCTGTGGTACATGGACAACCCGCAGGTAGGCTCCCGCGCTGCTCCCAGCTTCTTGCTGGGCACATCCGTTGAGGTCATTAACGAGTCCATAGGCACATCCCGGGCTTCTCCCTGGGAGGCATCTCCTCCGGGTCCCCTGGTCTGCTGCACTGGTTGTCGGAGTCTCCCGTGGCTGAGTGTGGCCATGATCCACCTCCAGCAGAGCAGCCCCTTGTGACTTCTGTGGTGCCCAGGCCTGCCCCAGCAGCAGGTCCCGCCACCGGGAGCCACTGGCACCCCGGAGAAGCCTAGAGAAATGCTGTGCTGGTGTGAGGTGTGACATCTCCCCTGTGTCCCAGTGTAGAGACAGTGATAACAAGTTAGAGAAGAGACTATCCAATACATATTTGTCATCCTGGAAGTGGAGTTGTGCAGCAAAAGCACTTAGACCAGGAGCTGGGCGGCTGGGGAAGGTGGAGCCCGTTTCTGCCATACCTGATGTCTCTGAGAGCTGCCCCAGTGCTTGCGGTCAAGCCCAAAAGACCAAGAGCCAAAGCTGAGTTCTAGGACCCTCCTGAAAACTCCACAGTGCTCGAGCACTGCTGGTAGGCACCTGCCTTCCTGAAGAGCATCTTGCAGCAGGTTCTTCATCGCCCTGTTAAAAGGGGAAGGGGAAGTTCCAGGCTGCCCTCAGCCTCCTCAGCTGGTGTTGGCACGAACTCAGGCTCTCGGGGCAGGGTGGGAGCGGGGCCCGTGGTGTTCCCGCAGTGCCGCGGGACGGGCAGTCGGGAGCGGGACCGAGGAGGGTGCAGAGCTTGTGTGCTGCACAGTGTGGCCGGTCCCAGCTGCTTGTCGGGCGTGAGGTGACTCAGGAGCACAGGGGAGGGCAGTGGCCAAGGACAGCAGCGTGGCTGTAGCTTTTGCTGCCTGGCGTGATGACACTAATGACAGCCGGACTCGCCTCTCTTCCCTTCTCCCTCTCATTTAACTCTGGTGGCTCATTACGTGTTTTGCAGAACCTGGCTATCGGTGCGGGTGCTGTCGGATCTCTGCAGCTGACCTACATCTCCAAGGTAATGTTGGGGTGGGGCCGAGGGAAAAGGAGTGCTCCCTGTTGTCCCCTCATCCGAGCGGCTTTCCTGGGAGAGGCGATGACTCGCCTGGTCCTGCCTGAGGTCCTGGCCCTGCCCTGGTCTGCGCTGTCCTCCCTGGGACGGTGAGCCTGAGAGGGTCCATGGGAAGCAGGAGCATCCCTTCACCCGTGAGCCGCGGCAGGGTTGGGGCACAGGAGGAAGAGGAACTGCTCAGCATGAGGAAGGACACGGGTGGCCAGGGCTGAGCGAGGATGGGCGCACGGTGCTGGCGTGAGCTGGACGTGGAGCTGGCAAGCAGTGTGATGTCGCGGCTCCAGCACCGGACCGAGCCAGGATTTGTGCCCATGCTGCAGAGCCCCTCACTTTGGTGCCCATAACCCCGGCACGGTGCCTCTGGTGCAGGTCCCACCGCAGCCCAAGGTCTGCAGGAGGGGGCTCGTTGGGCATTGAGGGGCTAGAGATGGTCCCACGGTCCCTCTTGCGATGGATCCAGGAGCATCAGTAGCTCTCCCCTGTGCTTAGAAGGCAGCCCCCCGAAGGGTGAGAACTTCTGGGAGCTCAGTCTTTTGTGCATCTTAATGGCGTTATCCGGCTTCCCCGGGAAGGCAGAAGCAGAGCCATAGATGACAACTGTTGCAGGGCTGGTGACGGGAACGTGCGGAGCTGTGGAAAGTGGAGCTGCCCCTCGGCTGCTGCTTGGGGCTGGGGGGGTCCGGCCACCGCACCAGGCTCGGCTCCGAATTGGAGCCGGGTAAAGAATTAGGCAGATCTCCCTGTTCTGCTGAATCATGATTTATAAATTAAGCGCAGATGAAGCAATGCCGGGAGGTTGAGCCTTCCCCATTTCGGAAAGAGCCTCACTTATAAATTATATATGTTTTAGTCTAAATGAAAATTGCTGTAGAACAGCATTTGGTCACAAACTGCAGGACTGGGTTATGCCGGCGGCTTTAACTACCAACGGTAAATATGCCAGAAAAATGGAGGTTTGCTCGAGAAAACATATTTAAAGCATTATAGACTGGCTTCGAAGGAGGAAGCCTGTCAGAGTAAATACCCCATGAATGCCGAGCTTGGAGCCCCGGGGAATATTATTCTTATATAAACGATTCCTACTCTTTAGGGAGAAACCACTGCTATTTTCCCTCAATTTTCTTAATTGCTGACAAGAGCGACTGTGTTAGTCCAGCAGAAACTCGTGTTTTCAAGGCCTTTGAAAGCTTTCCATCCTTGGCTTTGCAGCACGGCCAGTGCCGGGGGACAGCAGAGATGAAAGCCCCGTCTCTGCGCTGGCCTTCCCTTGGGACCACGCGTTCGTTGCTGCATGTGCTCCGTGTTAGGGCCGATACGGGCCAGTTCCCACGAGCTCGTGCAGCTGCACTGTGGCTCCTGGGCTCGCACCGTGCGTGCCATCCTCGTGGGCACGGGACGTGCCAGCACCCCGAGGGCTGTGCTGCCCATCAGCCCAGCATCGGTGCTGCTGGAGGTCCCAGTCAGCCCAGCATCCATGCTGCTGGGGGTCCTACCCGCTGGCCAGGTTCTTTTTCCCTGGCTCAAGCTGGCCGACTCTCCTCCCCGTTTGCAGACGGGGGTAACTGCGGGGCTGGGGAGGGTGGGTGATGCCTCCAGGGGCTGGAGCTGCCGCTGGGCACGGCGTGGCGAGGCTGCAGCCCGTGGTGTGCCAGCGTCTGGGTGCACACCCCTCAGTCCTGTGCTTGCGCTGCGGTGTCGGTGCTGGACCAGGGCATGGAGGAACTGGGAGCATGGGCTGGGATGGAGCGTGGGGAGCACTGACCTCTCCTCCATCACGGGAGCGTGGATGGAGGCTCCGGCTCTCCTGCGTGCCCTTGGCATGTGCTATTAGCTGTAATTTTTTTCTTTAATTTTCTGTTGCAGGTTAGCATCGCCACCCCGAAACAGAAGCCAAAAACTCCGTTCTGCTTTGGTGAGTGAGGGGCCCTCAGCGGGGCTGTGCCGGGGAGGACCCTGCCATGGGGGGCTGCGGCTCAGGTGCCCTGCCAGCACCCCCGGCTGCTGCTGGACGGACCCTTTGGGGTGGGGAGGAGACACTGGCAGAGGCCAGCACAAGGCTAGCACAAGCCACAGCCCGGAGCGGTGGCCCTGTCACTGTGACTCCCATGTGAGATGTCCGGGCAGAGCTTGGTGGGGGAGGCAGGACCCTGTGGGTCCGCTCTGTGACGCTCCCCTGCCTTTGCTGTGCTCCAGACCCCTTTCCATGTGTCCCGTTGGGCAATACAGGGATTTTTTTCCTTTTTACTGCCACCATAAGCTTCTGCCCCTGTTGGTGCAAGGAAGGGGTGTTTCGTGTCCAATTCCCGCCACCCCAGATGGCCTCAGTGCCTCGTGTGTGAGCCTGAACTTGGGCTTAAAGCAACAGAAATGACAGCACAAGCGCGTCCTGGTCCCAAGGAAACGGTGTTGCCTTTGCAATGCTTCACTGTGGGGGATGTAGCCCAAGACCAGAGCACACGGTGCATCCCCATGCTGAGGTTCACACCAGCGTCTCGGGTGAGGGCTAAAACCCGAGCGCTGAGCGAAGGAGGTCCCGAGGGGCTCTTGAAAGCCCCATGCAGTGGGGTGGCAGCAGCGCTGGATAAAGTTCTCATTCGGGCCATGCCACAGCCTTGGGTTGAGCCTGGCTTCAGCCCTGCCCTCCCTGCGCTCTGCTGCAAGGACCCATCCAGCTGCCACATCCCCCTCCGCGCCTCTCGGCTGCTTTTCCATGTGAGAGGTTACAAGACCAGCGTCTGCACATCGCTCTGGGACTGGGAGTTGAGAGATGCTGTCTTGTTGATGTATTGTTTCATTTGTTTTAGCAATGCTAAGTGTGGAATGGGGTTCCCTAACTCTTCCTCTCGTTCCCTCCTTTGATAGTGATCAATGCTTTGTCTCAGCGCTATTTCTTACAAGCCAGCGATCAGAAGGACCTGCAGGACTGGGTGGAGGCACTGAACCGGGCCAGTAAGATCACGGTAGGTTGCATGATGCTCGTCTCTGCTGTTGCTGCGTCCTGCCTTGATGGGCCACTCGATAAGCGCCTGAAGAGCTGTGCTTTCCCTCCTCGCTGTGCGCTCCTCCTCCATCGCCTCCTCGGTCCCACCTGAGGAGCAGTGATGGTGGTGGCCGGGCTCTCCCTGGCCTGCGAGCTGGTCTGTGCGGAGCTTGCCAGGCTTTCTTCTGGGTTGGTGCTGAGGCTGCACCAGTGGAGGAGGGAGCACAGCTCTCGGCTGGTTGCTGCGGTGTCTTGTGCTCCTTCTGGAGCTGGTTCTGCTTCTGGTGCATCCCTTGTTTTGCTGCTGAGTGGAGCAGCTGCAATACGGGGCTGTAGCTGCTGAAACCTCCTCACTCCCAGAGGACCATGCCCTGGTCCCCAGGATGGCCTCATGAGAGCAGAGCTCCTGCCCAGGCCCCCGGGGCTGTGTGTGGTTCTGCAGCGCAGGGGCCAGGCTGGGCTGGATCCCAGGAGAAGCGCTGGGAGCAGAGGGACATGCAGCCTTTGGCACGCAGGGCTGGACGTCTTTGCAGGGCCAGAGCTGCGTGATGACCATCTCAGGGGTCTGGCTTCAGATGGGGGGTGTTCCCTCCCTATCCCCAGGGATTCTCCTGGGCTGGGTTTATTTTCTGCTGTTTGCTTGTGCATCTTCACCCTCCTTGCCCAGCTGCTGTGGGGGATGATGGCTGCACCCTGGGAAAGGTCCTGCAGGAGCCATCCCCATCCCCGCCTGCTCCGGGGCCGTTTCCCTCCCATCGCTGCGGGCTGGGGCCCTGTGTACCCAACTCCTCACCACGGCTGTCAAAGGGCATCTTTCTTGTGCTTCAATAATTTGTTTACTCAATTTTTATTCTCCCTGGAACGCCGGGTCTTGTGATGAGGCGTAGCGAATGCCGGGCGCTGCGGGGCATCGCGGGGCGGGTTGTGCCTGGCTCCCAGGGGGTTTGTCTGCCATCATCCCCCCCCATTTACTGCTGCGTTCACGTAACCGTGAACGAATGGCCGCTGACCCGGTAACTCGCGGAGTCTGTGCTCCTCAGCTGTGCGCTGCTGCTGGCGGCGAGGGACGAGCTGCCGCCCGCTCTCATGCAGCGGAGCAGAACGTGGCAGTGCGCCGGGCTGGGGGCTCGGCTCCAGCGCCCGTGGGCCGGGACTCCCGGGTGGGTGCTGCTTCCCACAGGGATGGGGGAATCCGGGCTGCTGGGTAGCTGCAGAACACCGATGTGTGACGCTCGTGGGGTTTGCTGGCTCGTGCGCTGATGCGTGTTCATGGTTTGTGAGCTAAACCTGAGGAACAGTTAGGATAGGCTCCTATCAAATAACCTTTTTTCCTTGATTTTTTTTTTTGGTGGTTGTTCAAAATCACCGGAGTGCTGTGTTGTCTCTGTGGGAAACTCCTCTACAAGACCAGACCTGGCTTGTATTTTCTTTTTATTTCTGCAAATACATTAAATGGGACAACCTCTGTGCCCAAAGCCACTGGACTGACTGCACAAGCTCTGGCTTGTAGCTTCTCTTCTATGGGTTCGGGTGATATTGGCCACAAAAACACCCACCTCCAAAACCAGGCAGGAGTTGTAACCAGAGCCTGCCAGTGATGTTTGTCTGTCCGTTCCGCCCGGGCTGTCTCCTCCAGGTAGTTGCCACCCGTGTGGCTGCTCTGCCGGGCTGGCCAAGGCGGGAGCTGGGTGGCAGGAGGAAGAGACACATCTTCTGTTTCTGCAATAGACCACGGTGATTTCCATACCCTGGTGCCGGCCAGCCCTTCCCGACTCCGGCTGTGTCCTGGCTGGCTCATCCAGCCCTGCAGGAAGGAGTTCTCGCGGGATGCCTGGGAAACACGGGGTTCCCGGGATGTGGGCGATGCTGCCGCTCTGCACCGGGTGGGAATTCCCCCTCCCCGCTCTGCAGGTTCCCATGAGCTCCCTTTGCTCCAGGGTTTCCTTGGGCTGCTCCAGGTTGTGGTGTCTCCATTGCCTTGGCGTGGTTGGAGAGGCACAGAGGGCTTGGGGAGACACTGTGGGTTTTGGTGGGGTTTGACTCTTTGGGACCAGCCTCTGGCCTTTGGCTGGTCTCCCTCTTCTCCTGGGCTCCTGGGCGCAGGGTGCACCACACCAGCGTGCTCCTGCGCTGCGGTGGGACGGGAAGGATGGGGCAGCGGCTCGGGGGTTGCTCCTGGTGCAGAGATCCAGGTTCAGCTTCCGCTTCTCGCAGAGACTTCTCCTCTGCTCTTGGCAAATCGGTTCCTGTGTTTCCTCACCCTTCGCACTCTCTTTGTAGCCAGGGCCGTGGTGGCTGGAGGCGTGTGACGGGCTGGTGTGACCGTGACCAGGGGCTCTGCTGGGTTCTGCACAAAGAGGCTGGAGTTGGGGGCACGGCTCCATCCCCTGCCCCACTGCCCACACATGCAATGTCTCTGCCTCCGCATTGGGAAATGGTTTCCTCTGGCTGGGCGGCCTGTGCCGGCCTCGCCGCGCGCTCGCCTCGTGCTCACCGGCATTGCCAGGACAAGCGGCCGGTGCGTGCCGGTGCCCACGGGCACTCCGCACGGGGCTGCGTGGCGTGGCCGTGGGGTGGCCGGGATCTCATCCTTGGCCTCTCCTCCCCTCCTGCCTGGGCATTTGTGAGGTCTTAGCACAGACCTGTCTGCCGAGAGTTGAGCCAGGTCTCAGCCCGTCTTTGGAGAGCTCTGAGCCCTGCCCAGCCGGCAGCCCACGTGTGGTGTGGTTTGCACGGAGGGGACCACGTGTCGCTCCCTGCGAGCTTCGGGGCAGAGGGCAGGAGGGTGGGTTGGAGCCAGAGACCCTGATTAGTGGCATTAGAGAAGTGGAAGCACAGGCTCTGGAAGGAAAAGTTGGAAGCCCACCTCTCTGCCCAGAGCCAGGTGCCAGAGGGAAGGAGCTGGGAGGGGAAGGGGATGGAGACGTCCCCGCAGCCTCTGCCCGGGGACGCGGGGCTGCTCGTGGCCTGCCTGGCCACGCGTCGGTGCGGGACGCGCAGGCGTTGGGCGGGTGAAGGAGCACCCAGGCACCGTCTGCACCCTGCGGACCTGCTGCTGCTCGGCCTCGTTAGGCAGGCGAAGCTCATCATTAAGCCTGGCTGTAAGTAGAGCGGGGACAATTAAAGGAGCAAGTGTCCCACAAACGCGTCGGGCTGCAGAGGCGAGTCGCAGACTCATGTGAGTCGAGGCTTAATTATTCACCACCTCTCATCTCCCATCTCCTGCAAACCTCCTGGGTGGGGCTCACACCCACCTTAATTCGAGTGGCTGGTTCATTTGTTATTTTTTAAAGGGATATTGCTGCATTGGGGCTGGGAGGACAGAGACGATGGTGCCCAGTGCAGGCGTGGAGCTGCCCGGCATGGTGATGCCTGTGCCCTTCACCCCTTTCCTTCTCCCATAGGTGCCAAAGGGCGGCAGTGTCCCACCAGCCACGGAGATCGCAAAGCCTCCTGTGGTGCCCCAGGCCCAGGAGAGGAAGCCGCAGGTGGCCTACAAAACTGAGATCATTGGCGGGGTGGTGGTCCACACGCCCATCTCCAACCAGGTGAGTTGGTGGGATCCGTGCACCGCCTGTCATTCTTTAGCTCACATGCTGAAGCAGCAGAGCTTGTGGATGTGGGTCCCCTGTCTCCCCAAGCCCTCTGTGCCTGTCCAACCACGGAGGAGGTCCTGCCACGGGGCTGGAGGCGGTTGCTCATTGGGGCTGTTGGGGAGGCTGATTTGCACTCTCATTTCTGGAAACCAGTTCAGTGCCTGCAAACCCTTCCCACTCAGGGGTGTATAAATAGCTGCACTTAGCACCCTGCAGCACCTCTCCTTTGTCTCGCTCTGAGGTGCGATGAGACAAGGGGGTGTGAGGAGGAGGAGGAGGAGGAGGAGGATGGGGGTATGAATCTGCTCCCCATCCCTTCCATCCCGCACCATCCACCCGGCATGTGCTGGGTCCAAGTCCCCCACCGAGGGGCCCGGGGCAGAGGGACCCCGTGTTGCTGCCCCATCAAAGTCCCCAAAGGGTGTGACCCGGGGCGGTGGCTGACCCCGCTTGCCGCAGCTCTGCACCCCCTTCCCTCGGCACGTGGCCGGGCGCGCACGTGGCCGTCCGCGTCTCCCACCTTCGGCTGCTCGTCTGGCTCTGGGTCTCACTTCAGCTCTTACAGTGACAGCACTAAAAATAGAGCGGAGAATTAGATCATTGCGGCGGTTTTTACTGGCAGGCACCTTTAACGCTTCCCTGGCCGTGGTTTTGTCGGGGCGCGGGGGGCACGGGGTCCGTCGGGCTCCAGCCGTCCCTTCCTGGTGCCGCTGCTGGACCCTCAGCCCCGTGCATGGGTAGGGAAGGGCTGTGTCCCCCCCCTTGCCCCTGTCTGCCGTTTGGCTCCTGGGTGCACACAAATGGCAGCAGCCCACCCTGGGATGTTTCCTTTTCGTTTCAGTGGGTTAAAGCTGCTTTCTCCTCTTGGCTCTTAACTCTGCCTCCCACTCCTCCCCTGCCACCATCTCCCCAGAGCCGCCAGCTCCATCCTCAGCCCTTGCCCCATTTCTTTCTTTCACCGCGGGGTTTTTCAGAAGGGGTGCATCAGCTGCCGGAATATTTTCCGTGCTCTTGCAGCTTTGCCCCCTGCGAAATGGCTACTGCTCCGCTGCAGCTTCCTGGGCGCGTCCGTGGTTTCCTGGCTCAGCCCCGCAGCAGCTCGGGGACCGCGGTGGGGAGCCCCACACCCCGGCTGCACCCCCAGGTCGGCCTCCAGCATCGCCTGGGTCCACAGGCGGAACACTCCCTGTTGCAGCAGCATCCCCAGCTCGGCGGGGTTTGGACGCGTGGCTCCGGAGCGCTGGGCAGAGCGGGTGCAGCCCAGGCGAGGGAAGCGGGCGGCTTCCCCATCCCGCCGGGCTGGGGCTCTGCTCTGCCGCTCTCCGGAGGTGCCGGCTGGCAGTTTTGGGGCCAGCCAAATGGCTGCTCATCTCTGTCCTGGAGCAACCAAAGCAGCCTCTCGAAGGTGCTGGAAGGAGCAGGGCAGGCAGGTCGCTGGTTAACCGCACCGGCAGTTGTACCGGCACGGGTGCCATATAAGGGTGACGGTGGCCAGAGCCACCCTGGCTACCATGGCAATTCTCAAACCTCAGCGCGAGCTGGAGGAAGGGGTTGGAGGGATGGGGGAAGGAGATGAGCACAGATGTTTCAGCTCAACCACCCTCTGCACTGCCGAGGGGGAAGGGAGAGCACTGCTGGGGATGGGGCAGCGTGGAGGGGGTGATGCTGGCAGCGCGGCAGGGTCTGGGCCCTGGGGATGTGCTCGGGGTGAGCCAGGGGATGGGTGCTGGCCGCCTGGCCATGGGCACAGCCCATCTGTGCTCACAACAGCAAGCGTTGCCCTTGGGGTGATGCAGCTCGGGGCCAGAGGAAGCACAGGTTTGTCTACCTGACCTCCAAACATCACGGTTTCTTTGGGGAGAATTTGGCTGTGAAAATGTGGAGCAGAGACTTTATGGCTTTCCTGGACAGTCTATTCCCATGACGGGTTGCCTTCTCCAGTTGGAAAGCATCCCTGCTTTCTAGCTTGGGTTTGTCTGGCTCCAGCTTCCAGCTGGTGGTTCTGTTCTGCCTCCCTCTGCCAAACAAAAGAGCTCCTCATCCCAGGGAAAGTCTGTGGTGCAGTCGACTCACCTCACAGGGTTTGATAAGCCAGGAAGGTGAGGTCCTTCCACTCCACTGCTGCAAGGGAGTTTCTTCAGCCCTCACATTGCTTTTCTGTAGCCTTTCCAATTTCTTAACGTTGTTTTTAACACATGGGTGCCAAAAGAGTGAATAATCCTCAGGCAGCAGACTGGGAAGCTGCATGTGACGAGATACCATCAGCTCTTGACTCTGGTTCATCCCCTGCTCGTGTCCAGGCATTGCAGTCAGCCCTTGGCATGTGGCGCTGCGCTCGGGGCTTGCTTCATGTTCCTTTCCCCCCAGCTCTGGTGTCCTGCCTTCTAGCAGGGAATCCCCCTCCCTGCTCTCCCCCGGCTCCTGGTAACTCTCTGCTCTCTGGTTGCAGAACGGGGGGGACGGAGGGGATGGCAGCGACGTGGCTGCCCACCCGCTGCTGCGCCGATCGCAGAGCTACATCCCCACGTCGGCCGCCAAGCCGCCCGCTGGGCCCCCCGTCCTCAAGAGCGGCTACTGCGTGAAGCAGGGGAACGTGGTGAGTGCTGGGGTCCCTGCGGTGTGGGCGGAGGGGTGGCTCAGCTGGGCAGGGGGCCTTGGGCTGCCCTGTGGGCTGGGGATGCTCCAGGGATGCTGCAGGGATGCTCTGGATGCAGGGCCAGGAGAGTGCCGGAGCCCGGCGCTGAGCAGCTTCTCCTCTCTTTTCCAGAGAAAGAGCTGGAAGCGCCGGTACTTTGTTCTGGATGAGTTTTCCATCAGCTACTACAAGTGTGAGCAGGTGAGCAGTACCCCCAGCCCCCTGACCCCAGCCTGGGACCAGCTGCTCCCGAGCACAGGAGCCTCCAGGAGAGGCCACCCCCCAGCCAAGCCCATCGTGGCATCAGAGTCCCCTCTGGTCTCCACAGGACAAGGAGCCCTTGCGTTCGATTCTCCTGAAGGACGTCTGCAAGACCCACGAGTGCCTGGTCAAGTCTGGGTAATGCTCCTGTCCCTGCTTCCCTGTCGCAGCCCCAGGTTGTGGCAGGGCTGGAGCCACCAACAGGAGCTCCGGCTGCTCTGGCCGCAGTGGGAGCAGCTCCCCAGGGAACTGAACTGGAGGAAGGGAACTCGGTCCCGGGGCCAGGCTGAGCTGTGCTGCCACTCGCTTTTCTCGCATGACCCCGTACAGGGGAAACGCGGCTGGACGCAGGGTGTTGGCCGTCCTCTGTTCTCCCGGTGCCGAGAGCCATCTCTGCCAGGCACGCTGCTCCTACAGCTCTCCTGTCTCCCTCGGTTAAGGAGTGTGGGGCCCTGCACAGTAAATAGTATCGTCTGACAGAGAACCAAGGTGTTCATAAAGCTGCCAAAAGCCGTTCGTAGGCGTTTTCCTTAAACGCGCACAGGGTCTTGGGAACAATTTGTTGCAGCGAATGCAGATAAAAATCAAAGTAACTTGGAAGACTTGCAATGAAAAGTGAACTAAGGAAACAAACATCTTTGGCTAAAGTAAAAATATAATTTAATAATATATCTTTGATTTTTTTAAATTATTCTTAATAAGTACTAGGAAGCTCCCACTTAAACTGACCTGTGAATGAGCTGGATTCCGCGTCTGGGGGGGTGGAGTTTGTCTGCGGTCGGCAGAATCTGGACTGTGCGCGTAGGGAGTCTCTGGGGAGCTGGAGCTGCCTTCTCAAAGTCCTGATGAAATCCCAGGTTTGCCCTCGATGTGTTTTTGCCCAGCACACTCTAGAGATGAGGGTAAACACAGATCGCTTTTCCATCCACGATGACTTCTGGGCAGTGACCATCTCTTTCTCGCTCTTTAGTGACCTCCTGATGCGGGACAACCTCTTTGAAGTCATCACGAGCTCCAGGACCTTCTACATCCAGGTGAGGGAGCCGAGGCCAGTTGCTTTGGGCTGTAGGTTCGGCTCTCGCACAATCCCCGCTCCTGCCACCGGCCTCTTGGCCAGCGAACCCCCGCTGATGGGTCTGTAGGAGCTTTGTCAGGTGGCCAGGGAGAACTGCCGGCCGGTTTCACTTCTCCCCATGGCTTATTTATAATAGCGGCTATGTGCGTGAGCAGGAAAGAGCAGAGCAAAAGCACAGGGCGATCCAAGGTGTGGGGCTGCATCCGCACCTCCCCTGCACCGCGCATTTGGCCGGACCTCTCCAGCGAGGTTGCTGAGGTGATCTCTCTCCCTTGCTGGCTGGGCTGGGCCGGAGGAGGCAGCAGGCAGGGGATGCCGTGCGCGGTGCCCTCGGCACTTGTGACCCCCCGAAGAGCACGGTGTCATGTGCTGTGGAGGTGGATCTGCGAGGGCAAGAACCCCAAACCCCGCTGCTGGAGTGCTCAGCTTCAGGTGGGCTTGGGCAGGATGTGGACCCCAAGCTGCTGCAGGGGCAGGGTTGGTCACACCCCAACAATTATTTTCATAGAATCGTTTAGGTTGGAAAAGACCTCTAGGATCACCAAGTCCAACCTTTGTCCAGCATCTCCCTGACCCCTAGACCATGTCCTGAAGCTCCACATCTACTTGTTTTTTGAACCCCTCCAGGGATGGGGACTCCACCACTGCCCTGGGCAGCCTGTTCCAGTGCCTGACCACTCTTTCAGTAAAGAACTTACTTCCTAACATCCAATCTAAACCTCCCTGGCACAGCTTGAGGCCATTACCTCTTGTCCTGGACCATTTTCCTTAAATGCTTTATCTATTCCTGATAGGAAAATGCTGCAGTCAGGAGAGCCACTCCCCTCCTGGGGGGAAGATAGGGTGCTGCGGTGATTTTTAAGCAAGGATAAATTAGTGGCAAATACTCTGGGAGCTCTGGTAGGATACCTCTGGTAGCTGTCTGGATGTTCTCGCTGCGGGGGGATCTGCACGGGCAGGGGGACAAAGTCTCATTGGGGCTGGTGTGTTTTACAGGCAGACAGCCCCGAGGACATGCACAGCTGGATCCGAGTCATCACAGCGGCGGTCCAGGCCCTGAAAACCCGCCCGAGGGTAGGTCATGTCCTTTCTGCTTCATATTTCGTGTCAAATGAAGATTATGCCAATGTACGAGGTATTTATTTCGTGTTTTGTGGAGGTGCTCCATTAGCCCGTTCCCAGGATGAGATCCCTGCTCTCCTTGGGCTTGTTTGATGGTTAAAAAAAGTTTCCTTGAAAAAGATGGAAAAGTAAGATTCAGGCAGTGAACCGGACCTGCGTGAGCTCTGCTCCGCTCTGCAGCACAAGCGGGAGCCTGACTGATGGCAAGGGGCCATTTAGCTCCGATTTCCAGTTTGCTTGGGTTTTGTTTTTTTTTTTATTCCCTTTGTGCGGAGCATGTAAAGAGCCCAGGCCTGGTCCCCAGAGCTTTTCAAATTGCTCGTGGCGCTGCACGCACAGAACCCCAGCCCCAGCCGGCACTCACTCTGTCTGTCCTTGCAGGAAATGTCCTTCATGAGATCCATCTCCATGGTCAAGCCCGGGAGCTCCTCGGCCCCATCGCAGCAGAGGCCGGCACTGGAGGAGAGGAGAGCACTGTGCAAAGCCCCTTCCAGCTCCTCCTGGCAGCCCTGGACACCGGTACCGCAGGCAGAGGGGAAGCAGCCGGTGCCGGAGGAGGTGTCGGCACCACTGAGAGACTCGGTGTTTGCACCGGCCTTCACGGAGCGCGACGCCGGAGCCACGCCGGGCAAGCGCGTGCGGCACAAGTCGGAGCCGCAGCATCTCAAGGAGAAGCCGTTTGCCTTTGACCTGGATGATGAAAGCATCCGGACCTCCGACGTCTGACCGGGCGCTGAGCCACCCCCCGGCTGCCGGCGGTCCCCGTGGGACGGTGCGGGGTGCTGGGATGGCTGGTCCCCACGTGTCTGCCCGGCGCTTGGACTGAGCTCACCCTGTTGTCTCGGTGAGGGTAAAGTGGCCCCTTCCCTCCACCGCTGCCCTTCCCTGCGATACAGGATCCGGCTGGACCCACATCCCAGGGTCCTGCCCGCTCCTGTCTGGGTGCCTCTGGGCAGGGCACCCCTGGCATGGCCTGGATGAGGAGCATCCTCTTCTGCCACCGCATAATTTCCCCAAAAACCTAAGCCCGGAGGAAGCAGCAGGAGGTCTCAGGCATGAAGGGGAGTGTGGCCTTTCTTGTGTTTGGAAAATCATTTTTCTCCCCTTCCACGCTGCTCAGCCTTCCCTGGGCAGAGTTGGGGAGATGCCAATCTGCAGCTGCCTGCGAGAGGGCTGTGCTGCATCTCCCCATTCTGGTGACTTTTCCCTAGGAAACCAGCTCTTTGCACCGCTTGATTAGCGGTGTCTCGACAAATCTGTTGGCTTTTAATTATGTCCTTTTTTATCCATGGCCCCTGTTAAACCCCGGCACTGCTCAGCCGCTCTGGAAGGTTTCTCGGTGCTGGCGGGGCGGGCAGCGGGGGTGACAGCAGCTCCCGGGGACAGTAGGATCCTCAGGTACGGTGTTGGACTCGCACTGCGCACATCTGGGCTCCAGGAAGCCGTGCGCAGGTGGGAAGTGCTTTTAGCAAAAAGTGAGAGAAGCCGAGTGTTCAGTAGAACTGGGAAGGCTGGTCCAGCCACCTCACTTGCTGCCCACCCTGAGGTGAAAACGAGCAGATGTGAACTCGCCATTTCCATAACCAAATCGGTGTGATGAACAGCAGTGTAGAAAGTTCAGATAGGCGAGAGACCGTCTGGTGTCTTCACCTCTAAACGTGTGCTGCCCATGAGTGCCGAGCCAGGACACGGCTCCTGTCCGTGCGTGGTCAGCAGCAGGTTCTGTTGGTGGGGCTCAGGGAGCTGCAGCCCACCTGGGTGCTGCCGCACCCCTCGTTTGAGGGCTCTGGCCCAGGCCCGGGGTGCCGGAGCGAGGAGCGTTGGCCGGGGCAGTGTCCGTGCAGCTCGCGGTGGGGTGGGAACGTGCTACTCCGGAATCGCGGTAAGCTGGAACGAGCAAGTGAAGGCATCCCTGGCAGGAAGCTGCTGGCTTTCTCTCTTTTGTTTTTTTTTCTTCCTTGTCTTTTTTTTGGCTCTGCAAAATCAGCTCAACGTGCTCCCCAGGAGCAAAAGAATCGGGTTTGTCCCTGCCCTTTCCAGGCCTCCAGCTGTTTGACAGCTGTGCTTCAGCTCGGGCTCAGCCTGGGATCCAGCGGAGCTTTATCAGCCGAGCTCTGAGCGTTGATTAGCCCAGTGGGTCTCAACAGGATTAAAACTGCATCTCCCCGCGACGATCAGGGGTTGTTTCTCCAGCGACGGGGCCCCCTCACATCTAGGGGGAGGAGTGGCTCAAAGCAGGAGGTGCTGGAGAACACTGGAACTCTGAAAACACTCGATGCAAACGGTACAGGGCGAGTGTTACTTTTAGTTATTTAATTGTAGAAATGTAGCTCATGCTGTTCCTTCTCCTTTTTGCTTTTATTTGCACTAGTGTTTGAGATCTTATTTTCTTTAGGCTGACTGGCTGGTTGGCTCCTACGATGGTGTTTCAGAAACGTTTCAGCCTCTCAACCATAGTCACAGCACGGGGTGATAGTGCTCTGACCTCCTTTCTGGAGAACATCAAATGCAGAGGGACGATGGGTCCTTCGTGAGCGGCTTCAAAACCAGGGAGGACCGAGGGGTTTTGCTGCTTGGTAATTGCGACGTTTCCTCGGGCCTGGGAAGGTAAAGCAGAAGCTTGTTGCACAATTAGGGTTAATTATCCAGGAGGAGAAACTACCAGTGGCTCCAGCTATTGCAACATCCCTGTTTCTCATTCCCACCCTCCCGCGTCCCCAGGACAGTGTGAGGGCTGAACGAGACTGAAACGAGTGTGTGCGAAGTCAGGCCGGGCTCCAGACCCGTCCGTGATGCAGGTGGTGTTCAGGGAGGAATTTCTCTCCCATCCCCGAGGACCAGGCAGATGCAGCCAGACCTTGATGGAGCTTTGCAGCGATTATTTTTTTTTTTTTTAAGCAAACTGGTGTCCCCGCACCTCTGCGCTGCCCCGCGGCTCTCCTGTGCCGGGACAGACACATCAGCCGTAGCTGCTCCCTGTTGAGCAGGACGCGTGTGCGGGGCCGTTCCCGCTTCCCTGGGGATGCGGGAGGTGGATTTGCTCTTTTCTGTGGAAACTCCCAGGCGGTTTCAGGCGTTCCTGCGAGCGCTGGCTGTGGATTTCAAGTGCTCTTAGGGCCGGGGTGCCTCGCACAGGGGGCCCCCTGCGCTCCCACGGTGTGGATGACCCATCTCCTGCCCCTCACCCGTACGTGCTGCCTGCAGGAGACAGAACCCCTCATTCCCTGTGTTTTTAAATAAAGAAGGAAACCCCAGTCGCTTTTCCAGGCTGTGCGTTTTGGTTCATGATTGTTCGGGGGTTGAACGTCATCGCCGCTGGGGTTGGGGATCAGGTGCATCAAGTTGGGAGGGGACAGGGGGGGACAGACCCCAGCTGTGCACGCTCCTCGTGGGCACCTGCGGGACAGGCACAGGCACCGCTGCCCCGCGCCCCAGCCCTCCTGGGGGTGCCAGGGACGTCACCCGTCTTTGCCTTCCTGAAGGTGCGGGCAGGAGAGCTGTGGGAATACCCTGGTCATTCCTTGGCGTGGTCCATGACGGCCTCGTGCATGGAAGGAATGTGAGATCCTGCTGTTCGCTGGCAGCTGCTGGGTTGAAGACGTGGGGAGATGTTAATGACAATGAGCTTTTGCACATGGGATTATTATTTTTTTTTCATTCTTTCTTTCTGGCTCGATGGTTAATTCCGCCACCCTCCCCCCGTGGGCTTTTCAGCCCTGTTGTTCCACGGGTCTGAAGAATGTGGTAGTTCCGCGATGAAGCCTCCCCCCACGCCACTGCCCTGAGTTCCATTGGAAGCTGCCAAATTCAGATTACTCGTGACCTAAATGGGCTATAATCCCTGTTCCCCAGAGAGCTGTTGCAATAAACCACAGCCCAAAGCAGGAATAGGCAGAATTCCCGGCCAGCCTGAACCTCGCTGGAGGCAGAAGTAACACAGGCAAACGGCTGGCAGGGGCTTCGGTTTGCAGAACCCCGGGAGACCAGAGCGCGCATGTTTGCTGTATTTTATGTCAAATGTGACCAGACTTTTGCATATATGGATTTTTGTGTCTAGTTCTGGCTGTGGCTACTGCAGCTTCCTTTTCCCGTTTTTATTCAGCTGGGTAAGTTTTCAGGCTGCATCTGGCAGGGCTTCCTCTTTTGGGTGCGAGGCTGCTTGAAGCTCCTGCTCGTTTGGGTACCGCACGTGCCCCGTGCCAGGGGCTGGAGCCAGAGGGGAACCCGGGGCACAGGGACGGGAGCTCCCCGCGGCAGCTCCAGCCCTTTCCCAGCTCCTACCTCCTGTTCCCTGCAGCTTCGAGCGGGAACGAGCACCTGTCGCTGATGAGGTATTTAACAGTTTGGTAAAACACTGACCAGTTGTGGTTTTAAAGACTACGATGGTCCGGCAGCAGGGAAAGGGAACGCAGCCCGGCGATGGCGTGTTTTGAAAAGCACACTTAGTTACGACGAGGGCAGGGGACGGGAGGGGTCATTTTAATTTTAAAATAACCCCCACGGTGCTCTGGAGCAGTCGCCATGTCCTGCAGGTGATGTTTCTGCAGGATGAGCACAGCAGGGAGAGTAACAGCGATACACACAAGTGCTGCTTTGAAAGGCCTGAACGGGATCTTTATTTGCTGCGCTGCGGCTTTCCCTGCCTGCCAGAGAGCGGAAAGGAATGTTCTCCAAAGGATTTCTACTCAATCTAGCCCAGCTTCCCCCGCAGCCAGCGAACACAATTTTAAACAACTACTGTAGAATTAGAGCTCATCGCTTTCCCAGAGTCTCCACAACATTGTGTTGAGTTACTCAGCCTGAAAGGTTTGCAAAGTCTCATAGCACAAACCCGCACGCTCAGGGCCTGTGTCTGCGTGTGCTCCACTAACACCGAAAGGACGTGGAGTTGGCTCCTTCCAGATACCAAGATTTGTTCGACCACGTGTGTTTGCAAGGTCTCATTTCTTAAACTGCCACGGCTTGAGGGGATGGAATCCGGATTATTTTACACAAGCACAATATACACTCAATGATTTTGTGTCCAAGGTTTGTACGGAGGAATTAAGACTAATTGTTCTGCATGTTAATTTACAGCGGTGTAAATCCACGCTGGTGCAGGGCAGGAGCCTGGTCTGGGGCTGGAGCCCGTCTCCAGTCACCCGGAGCCGCCGTTCACCTCCGCTGGGCTCGGTTCCGCTCAGTACACGGTGCACCAGTTGCTGCCGTCGCTGGGCATCAGCCCGCCGGTGATGAGGAGAATCAGGTCAACGAACCACCAGATCCCCAGGCCTCCCAGGGTCAGCAGCTTCCCCACGGCGGTCCCGGTGTGGCCCAGGCAGAAGCGATCCACGCCAAAGCAGCCCAGGAAAAACGAGTAGAGCAGAGTGGTTATGAAGTAATGTCCAGTGTACCTGCAACGGGAGCGCCGGTCAGGCGGGGGCTGCGGAGGGGCAGCCGCCCCCGTTCCTTGCAGCGGGGCTCCCTCCCGCGGGGGCCGGGAGCGGTGCAGGGCCCGGGTGAGGGGGGAGAGGGGCCCTCCCGCCCCCGGAGAGCGCGTCCTACTTGACGCAGGGCCGGCTGCCCCGCAGGAAGCTCCGCGGCTCGGCGCACTCGATGCCGTCCAGCGCCCGGCACTGCACCCGGGTGTGATCCACCTCGCCGTAGGCCTGTCCGCCGAACTGCGGGCAGCGCGGGCGGGCTCAGCCGCGGGCAGCGCCCGGGGGACACCGGGGCCGGGGCCGGCCCTGGGGCTGCCCGCCCGCCCGCCCCTCACCTTCACGCAGCCGTGGCCCAGCTCCTGCTGCGCCGTGGCGTTCCCGCCGTGATCCACCGGCTCCTCGCACTCCACGAACTCCTCGGGGCTGCGGGGAAGGAGGGGAGCGGTGAAGGAAGGCGAGGCGGCCGCTCTCCCGCCCCCGCCGCCCCGGTCGGGCCCTCACAGGTAGGTGCAGAGGACGAGCGGCGCCTGAGGGTCGGAGTAGGCCCAGGAGGCGGCGGGCTGCCCTGGCGCGGGCGGCTCGGGCTCGGTGCCGTTGTGGGGGAGGCCGCGGGAAGCGCCGTGCAGCAGCAGCAGGTTTCCGAGCAGCAGCGCGGCCTGTCCGCAGAGCAGCGCGTACCCCACGGGCCCGCCGCGCCGCGGCGCCATGATGGCGGCGGCCGCTGCTAGGAGACGCCGCGCCCGCCCCGGCCTCCGCCCCGGCCGCCCCGGCCGCGTGCAGCCAATGGGCGCCCGCGTCTCGCACGGGGGGCGGGGAATAGCCGCCCGCAGCCAATCGGAGTGAAGGCGGAATAAGCGGCGGGGGGACAGAGGCGGAAGTGCGCGGCGACGAGGAGGTGATTGGCTGCCATGGAGGCCTGCCAGCCTATAAGCGAAGGGGAGGGGCGGGGCAGCCGTTTCCGGCGCAGGCATCCGGTAACGGCCGGGCTGCGTCCCGCTCGGCGTGAGGCGCCCGGCGGAGGCTTCGTGCTGCCTGTGCCGGTACTGGAGACCTCTCCCTGCAGGTGGGCGCACCCCGTGGCCCACCGGGGGAGCCGCCTCTGCAGGGTGCGGTTAGCACCGGGGAAGGCCCGGCCTCCCCCCGGGCCCCGCTCCCCCGTGTCCGTGTGCAGCACGGTGACAAGCAGTGAGCTCACCCGCCTCGGCCGAGGCAGCGGCAGGGGAGGCTCCCCGGCCTGTGTTGGGGCTCCTCAGGCTGTCTCTGGGCCTCCAGCTCCCCCTGAGCCCAGGCCCGGCTCCTGGCAGAGCTCCAGCAGGTACGGAGGAGTCGCTTCTCCCGGTGGGAGAGAGGGTTTAGGCAAACGGCTCCCCAGGGTACTAGACTGGAAGTCCCCGTGGCACCGGTGTAGCTGGTACCACTGTCCTGAAGGAACTGGGGCTCTGGCCTGGTTGCTGTTGTCGGGCTGGACAGCCATGCGGTGGTACTGCTCCGGTTGGGTTTCCTCTGACCAGCTGCCTCATTAAACCCTTTCTTAATGATTAAGAGGCTTCCAAGTGGCTTCAGAAATAGCCTAAAGATTGCCCAGTGTGTGGGCGGGGCGGCAGGAGATTGCTGCAGCTCTAGGAGAGGGGGAGGAACAATCCCATCAAGTGTATTTTACTCAGGTTTTACACCATTCTGCCGATGTAAAGCATCTTTGAAATGGGTGCTAATGAAACTCCTGCTTTAGGGCCTGATGTTTCAGACTTTACAACATTAATTGCTGAGGGCAAGGATGTGTCTAAAGGGGCTGGGAACGCTGTTGAAGGCAAGAGGCGGCAGCAAGGAAATACCAGCCAGGGCAGCAGCAGGTCACGGTCCCGAGGGAGCTGTGCGGCCAGGATCTACCTGGGAGAGGCTGGAAGCCAGGAGGGGTAAAACCAAGTCTCTGTTCCATTGAGCTCCCCAAAGTGACTCTGGAAGTGTTTTTAAACAAAGGGGACTCAATCCCTTGAGCAGAATTCCCATTAACAGGAAATCAGGGAACCGATTTCAAGAGCTGTCTGGACCATTCTCCTGCCCAAAGGAGGAAATAGCCCTGCCTGGGTAGTAAAGGAGCAGAATTCTTTTACACCAATGGCCCTGCCTCTTGAAAAAAGCAATTGGCCCTGGGAGTCCCCTGTGCTTAGTCTTGGCCCGTCTCAGTTGTGCTCTGATCTGCCTCGAGTGCTCTCTGGATGAGACTTGGTGATTAGCTGAAGAGAATGGTGTGCTGAGCTATGTAATGGTGAAGGGTTGGAAACTGGAATCCTGCCATTGTCCCTCTGCATCTGGACGAGCTGCTGCCTGTTTCCATCAGTTTTCTTCTACCTCATTTAATCCCCCCCACAGTGTCTTGAGGTCGTTAGATTGGAAATGCCAAGCGCAGTTTGAGACAGGTATGTGGCATTCATTAGCTCTAGCTGGAAGCCAGGCTAAACATGTCATTTGATAAGAATGTGTTTGGGAAAGAGCCGTGACCAGGATCCGCAGGTGCCTGTCAGCCAGCGCTTACTGGTGCCGTGTTAATGAGTCTGCTTCCTAAGCCAGCGCCTGTTGCTGGTGATGTCAGTGAAGTCCTGACTGCATGCAAAAATCCTTGGTCTGTCTTATTTATGGTGCTTAGGAGCGAACAGCATGCACGGGGTGTGTGGAGAGGATGTGGGAGCCAGCAGGATGGAGGCTGGAGGGAGAACGTGATATATCTGACACTGCTATTTAAAGCTACGGTTACATGTTGAGCCAGTTTAGCTGGAGTCCTTAAACCCCCCAGCCTGGCAGAGACACCTGCCCAGCATTCCCGGGGAAAGGGAGTGTAACGGCCTCAGCAGGAGGATTTCTGAGAAACTTCTTTTCTTGATGATTCTGCAGGTTTGTTGCAAAGAACTGTGAAAATAACTGACAAGCTGGAGCTGTCTTTTGGGGCATTCATTCCACATCCTCTCCCCTGCCCTCGCTGTCCGCTCGAGCGCAGTATCGCTCGCTAAGCCACCGTCCTGCACAGTCTGTTGTCAGCTCACACAGTGTTGGTGAGCTCCACGACTGCCCACGTGTACGAGGTTGATGTCCTGATACACCGGAGTGTGCTGCAGCTCGTGTTGTCCATCAGCCCTGCTCCCTTTAGGAACCAGTCTTAAAATTTAAAGCCCAGTCTAAAAACTTTGTATAGTCCCCACTGCCAGACGGGACTGGCAGTGACAAAACCCAGAGGAAATTTTGGTTGATAGAACCCGAAGGAGGAAATGCCTCTTTCCGTGGGCTTTCCTCAGCACAGCAGGTCCCGGTTATTCGCTGGTCGTGTTTCTGGCCTTGCACTGTCCCCTTCACTGCGTTCCTTGGGAAATGAGGCTGCTTTGTCACGGTCCAACCATCAGCCACCGGCAAGAGCCTGTGTCCCTGTTCTGTCCAGGGATGTTGGAATGCTTTTGCTTGAAAAAGACCAAATTCCCCTCCCATCCCCAGCCATCAAGTGAGGTCCTTGTCAGCATCTACCACCCCAGCTTTGTTAGCACACTGGATACGACTTTGCCTTTGGTGTAAATAGTTGTGTTTGCATCTTTTTGGCTCAGCAGCCACGTCAGCAGGCGATTTTAGCAGGTCTGGCTGCTGCATTGCCTGGCTTACGCTTGTATTAACCAAGGTTCCATGGAAAGGAGATGTCCAGCACACGTATTGGGTTTCCATTTGTGTATGTTTTTTCTTAGGAAGTTCGCTTCTTGGAAATATTTCCTGTTTACGCCTATTCCAGAGAGTATCGCTCCTATTGAAGCCTTCGAACAAATGAAACATCCTCATTTCAATATCAAGTCATCTCTCAGGCTCTTGTAAAACTGGATTTTATTGGTCTAGGTTCCTGTAGGCCGCTTACCGCTATAGCACGAGGGTGCTTCTCCATCACCTGTGCCGTAATGTGACTGATGCGTCACGCGTTGTTTATTCCTCTTCCTCCCGGACGAAGGTGCCGGGGAGGGTGTTTAATGGGGTGCTGTGGGGCCGGGTCAGCGCAGCCCCATGTGTGGAGCGGAGGGTCCCCCGGCGACGGCGGCTCGCTCCGGGGAGATTTTCTCTTACTCACCCGCATCCCGCGGCCTCGTCGCTGGTGGGGTGTTGTGTTCCCACGCGCTCCAGATTTGTGATGTTGGGGTTTTTTGGGAAGGAAAGGCCAGAAGAGACGTGTCTGTGGTCCGTGCTCCAGCCGCTCCCTTCAGCGAGCGTTTGCTGCGGGACCCGCTCCCAGGGCTTTGGTTCTATAGCTGAAATAAGTACCGGGAATGTGAACGCTAGGACAGCCCGGGGAATGTCACCGCTGTGTTCCGGCCCGTCACCGGGGCCGCGGCCCTCGGGGATCTCTCCGGACTCAGCAGGGCCCTTTCTGAGCGCGGCGTTGCCCGGCCCGATGAGCCTCCCGCTCCCGTGGGCCGGCCGCCGGGAGCTGCCCGCCGCTATCAGCGCCGGGGCCCAGTCGGAGCCCGCGGTGCCGCCGCCGGCGGGAGGAGCGGAGCGGCCCGGCCCGGCCCTGCCCGGCCCCGGGGCGGGGCGGCGGA
>JAVSBS010028198.1:0-36397 GCA_033124195.1 Coracias cyanogaster | reverse complement strand
GGGCGGGGCTTTTCCGCCCCCCCCCCTTTTTTTGTTCCAGTTAAGATACAGCAGTAGGAACTGTTTCAGCTGCACAATGATCTACTAACTGTTAAAGGTTTGTGTTTTTTACCTAATATTCTAGTATAGCCAACAAAAAAGATTCCAGAGTGTCTCTGTGTAATTGCATTGCAGTTTTGCATCATTAGAGAAGGTGCAAAATAAACCCTGTGAATAATACAGCAGTAACAGGTAGCTCAGGACTGATGGTATTGTTACTGTGGCAACACAAAGCTTAAATTTACTAGTAAAATATCAGTGTTACCATTGTGTCTCCCTTTTATAAAATCATTTGATATGCCAGATGTTTCAGCATTCAGCGGATTTTATAAAGGTATAGTAAGACTGGAAGGATTTTTGCCCATTATACATCTGAATAAAAATCAGACAGAATCTGGCATCCATTTTATTAAATATTAGTGGTATTCTGAAAGTTGGGCATTCATTTTACAGGGTCATGTTGAGTAACATTTAATGCACAAAATTCCCCCAAAGCCAACAGGAATTTTTGTGGTATCAGAAGCTACATAATAGAAACAACAGTGGCAAATCATGTCCACTAACCAAAACACTCAGGGGAACATCAGTATCTGCTCCCTTTGTGCCATCTTTTCCTACCTTTCAACCATAAAATATGGCTTCCTTGCCAATGGCTGCTCTTTCTATGAGTTAAACCTCATTTCAGCCAAACCACAATAGTTGTAAGGTGATTCTGCTCTGTACTAGCAATGTATGCCGTATTTTCTCTTTCTTGCCTAAAGAAATCCAGAGCCTCAAATGAGGTGTCAAGGCCTGTTAAAAAATACATGAAAATAAGAACAGAAGTGAAAATCACAGTATTCTAGGTGAGGACCTATCAGTCTGATTGGAGCCTATGACAGCCAGAGCATGGACTTGGATTTGTCTAAGCTTGTGTATTCCTCAAAGCAGATTTAAAAGGAAAGAAAAGAGTTTCAAACAAAAGCCAGTTTTTAGCAGAATGTAAACAAGACAACTTTTTAAGGGTAGAAAATCCAGTTAGTGGGTCGGAAAGCATAGAAACATAAACAGCTTTTGTGAGAAAATCTATCCTTTCTCCTGAAACCCTTGCAGGAGTGTTTCAGTATCCTCAGTAGCTTTCAAGGTTACAATAAGCCTTATGCTGCTCTTTTTAGTTCCTACATAGCTTCAGTCTCCTTTTAAGACCTAGCTGCCTGTTCCCTGATCCTCAGTGTCTCTCTGTGACAACATCTTCTGTGTTTCATCCAGTCCTCTTTCAACTCTGTGTCCCAAGGGAAAGATGACTTTCTGCTCCTTGTAGAGGGTTTGACCCATTCCTTGTTGTAGAGGGTTGTTTTCATAAAGGAAATACATACACAGCTGCTTCTAAGAAAATATGGATCCTGTCCCTATCTGTAGCCAATAAAAAAATTATTAGAAAGGGAGCAAGCTTAGAGTACCTCCCCATCTCATGAAATACGTGTTTAGCCTTTTGGCCTGCAACTCTGCATGGGTTATCTGTTCTGACAGACAAGTAAGTAAGCAGTAGAATTTCTATTAGAATCATATAGAAATGAAAGGCAATGCTCCTGTCTCCTTTGATGCAGTAATATAGCTTCAAGAGTAATCACCTATGTGGGGCAGAGCTGGGTTAAATTTGTCTTTCTGAGAGAAGTTTAAACTTTTTTCCTCCAGAGTGAATGCTCTGCCAGAGCGCAAAGTTTTTGGTGGATCAGTACTATTACTTAAAATTACTCTGTTTTCTAGGATATTAATAAATATTCATTAGGCTAAAGAATACTTGGGAAGGATCACACTTCACGGTTTAATTCTCACCAAACGCACAAGTTGGAGGAGCCATTTGAATCCATGGTAAGGCAATTACAAAGCACTATAATTAACAATGCCACTTCGTACTCCCTAGGAAAATGTTGTACATGTGTGATTATCAATTTTTCTCAGAAATGTTCAGCATTACAGGAATGCCCAGCGTGTGTGCAGCAATCTACCTAGGCAGCTCTGGCAATGCTTTCAAACAGACAGATTCCTGGAAACATTTTGACAGGTGGTGGTATCTCCTAATGTTAGTAGGTGGTTGAAAATATCTGTTTCTTTAACAGAAGAATCTACAAAGAGAATTTGGTGATACTTATGTTTCTATGTTCTTTTATGAATTTGCCTAGATATGGTTACCTGAATTATCATAACTTTTCATATCAGCCAGGGCTATGCTTGTGCTATTTGTTTTGGGTGGGGGGTTTTTTGTTTCATTTTTGACGCCCTTGTGCAACAAGTTTATAATAACAAACTTATTAACTCCAAAACTTGTGCATTAATATCATGCTTATGGCTCCAGATATGGACATGGAAAGAAAAGTAACTTCACCTTATAAAAAAATGCCTATTGTGTTACAAAAAATTCCATAAATGCTGTAGTGGTTAAGAAGGGTTAAACAGAGGTGCATGCATGGGGACTTTCAGATCAGAGTTATTCTGTAATTAAAGAAAACCAACTACTGTTAATCCTGCAAGACAAAATGTTGTAGCATAAATCTTTTCATAAAATAAAGTATAAGGGTGCTGCTGGTATTAGTGGTTTTTTTGACTGTCATTATTAGTGCTCCTTTTGTTTTAATCTATGTATTATTGCCACTCTATGAAAAGGCCAAATAAGAAAAATTATACTACTTCTGAGTCTTATCTCATGAACAAACCATCTGTACGCAGTGTGCTGTTGTGCTGGTTCAGCCATCATCACTTTATGCTGCCATCGGATGCCTGATCACACAGGCCAACGCTGAACTCAGCAACATCCCCTCACAAGTCTTCTTTCAGACAGTCCTGTCATAGGTTCCTGTGGACCCAGCTCCTTTGCTGCCCACTGTGGTGCCAGCATCACCTGGCAGAAGCAATGGACAGAGAAGGCTCCCTCAGTGGCCCTTCACATGGAAGGGCACCACCATGAGAGCTCAGCAAGATGCCACCAGTCCCAAAAGAAGGCACACCCAACAGGAAGCTCCTCCAGTTGATCGGCTCCTGGTTAATATAATCCTGGCCTCACCTACCACCCCAGCCATGACCACCTGGGTGAGGATGGAGACACAGAGACACAGGTGGGCCAGGTTCTGCCTCTGGAACATGAAGCCAACAGAAACAACAAAACATTCTGCTAGGTTGTGACTCATCCACAGGTCAACTCCAACTTGGGGCCCACAACTCAGGCCCCAGCACTTCATGTGCCTATATAAATTTCAAGAAATTCAGATGAAATTATCGACAACTCTTACACAATACAGCTCTCCTTCTGTTAGAGTCCATGCCACCAATAGAATTTCACTTTGAGACCCATTAATAACCCTGAATAACCTCCTATTCCTCGGTGAGATTAAGATGTAATAAATGAATGCTTTCTTGTTCAAGACACTTTTCTTTGTTATGTTAGCTGCAATATGCTAACAAAGCATATACAAAGGCAAAAGCTCTTCATCATCTTAGACCAACTCTCATAAAAGCCAATTAAATTTGTCTTTAGAAGCAGGCATGTCTTCTAAAAAATAACCCTAACAAATAATAATGAAGTAATTTCTGAAACTAATGGTATTCAGATCACTAGCCTTTTCCTAGTATTATATTTTCTGGAGATCAATATTGCAGTGGCCATTATATAAATTGCTATATGCCAAAGAGAGAAGGGGAGAAAGAGAGAAAGAAAGAAAAAGAAAGAAAGAAAGAAAGAAACAAACAAACTACATCACTCATGGTGTTGAGTAAACGTAATCTGTTTCAGAAGATAATTACAAAAGGAAAGGAGAATTCTGGTTCGAACACTCCATACACTCTGGGATTTGCGAGCTACAGATGTCCAATACCCACACCTTCTATGTGCTTCAAAAGAGGACACGGTTAGTAAGAAGGGGTGCCTTTCATCCAAGAAGATAAAAAAGAGGAAAATACAAGGTTTCTAAAGGGTTTGTATGTTATTAAAGATAAAAAGTATGCTATTAATAATGGCTGCTGCTTTTTCCTGTTTCCTTTTTCTGATTTTTGCTTCAATCACTGATTCCTACAGTCAGTAACAACAGATCTCTCCTCTAGCTTTTCTTAGATACATATACATTTTAGGATAGAAAATTACTGTTCTTCGCTTTGTTTGCACTGTAAAGAAAAGAATGGGAGAATAAGTGGCTGCCATGCTATAGTTTTGAGGAACTATTATCTAGTGTTGATCAGGGATAGATTCTAGTTCAAGGCTTCTCAAAAGATCTGGGAGGGTAAAGAAAGCATATGTGTTTTAAATTCAATGGCAAGAACAGGAAATTGAACAATAGATAAATTGCTAGGTTTCCATCAATTAAAAACCAAGCTTTTTCCATAGTTTTCACTGAAGTACTTGTTTTGAATCAAGATGTCCTGGTTCGGCTAGGACAGGGTTAATTTTCAGCAGGAGTTGGGGGGCGAGCCACAGCCGGGCTATTCCATACCATGTTGATGTCAAGCCCCCAGCACCAGTTCAGTGTCATGTGACTGGTGAGGGGTGCCCGTGTCTGGGTCTGCTCCGCCCATCCATGTACTCAGTATCACTTGTTTTGTACCTTGTTTTGCTCACTGTTGTTATTGCTGTTGTTGTCCTGATTATTTATTGTGTATTATGATATTAAATTCTCCTTATCTCAATCTCAGCTTTGTGCTCTCCCTGTCTCCCTTCGTGCCCAGCAGTGGGGGGGCAGCAGCATGTGGTGCTCAGGCCCCAGCAGGGACTAAACCACCACACAAGACATACTTAATTTGCTTTAAAATTAAATCAGCTCCATTTCTGGGTGATCTTTAAGTCATAGAAAATGTAGAAACAAAACCTATGTCTTAAAGGAAGACTTAATTGCAATCAAAAGCTAAAAGAAGGTGGCTTTCCTTTCCTCACAAGTCCCCCAAACAAATGGTTAAGGCTATTGTTTAGACCACAAGAGACAGTTAAAAATGTAACCTCTTTGTAATTTAGAGGAAGGATTTGAACCAAAGCCTCTCTTTTGCTGAAAAAAGAGTGTCAATCTGGAGAGTCTCTTATCCAGCAAGTGTTGTTTTGTCCACCCACCACTTTGTTTTCTTTCACAAATAAGCAGTTCATCTTGTGGCCAATTGTCTGATGGCAGCATTGTCTGTGCTTTGCCAAGTAGAAACCAAATGGTACAGCCATTATAGCCAATTATCTTTACTTCTCCTACTAATGTGTCATAGTCTTATCAATCCTTTCTAAGTTATAGATAAATGAGCCAAGGAGATCTATTACAAATTATCTATGTTACTATCTTCTAGAAAAAAAATTCTGAGTTGATCCTGTGCCCAGGAAGCCCAACACCAAGGGGTGGAGGTTGTGTGCCCAGGACTCAACAGCTTCAATGCATCTGTGCATCCTATGTGTTAAGCACACAGCACTACCTTATCTGAGGACAGAGTGGACCTGTGCTCTATTAGGCCTCTGATGGTACAGCACCTTGCTTCTCCATGTACACTGCTGTACTGGGACATCCCAAATAGAGTCATACTGGAAATTATATGGCTAATTGCTTCTGTGTAGGACCTTACAAATTTTACATCATTTTTTCACAAACAAGGAATATCTCTGTCAGAAGCTGTGGCTCTGCACTCACTTCTTCATGTAAAACCCCATTCACTCTTGCTTTCTGGACTAATATCCATTGTAGAGTCTTTTAGGATGCAGCTACATTTGAAAGTATTTTTCAGGGTATTTACTGCATTTTTCATTCTTAGGGTTCCAACTTCAGTATTACATCTTCTTTTTAAAGTCTTGATCCCTGTACTTTTCTGATAAACATAGTAAGGGATAATCCAGCCAGGTCTGTCTATTTTTTTGTGTTGATAATACATTTCATCCCGCAAAAAAAAAAAAAAATAGTGAGGAATGAAGTGTAAGCTGGAGTCTTTCTCAAACCCTGTGCCAGCCCCTCAAGGAGCAGAGTTTGACAGTTTTTAGAAAGAGTCTTTGCAAGTTTCTACATTAATGGTTTAGAAAATTTACAAGCATTTATTAAAAAGCTTTAGGTTCATTCATACACATATGTTGGTTGTTGAAATGTGAATTTGAAGAAATTTGGGGTTTTCTTTTTATCATATGCTCCTTTGGCTCCAGATCCTCAAAATTACCAAAATTAACAGGAATGATAAACAAAATGGTTGCTTAGAGTATCTCAAGGAAAGGAGATAATGTTTTTTAAAAAGACAAACCCATGAGATAGTCTAAAATATATCAAGCAATTCATCACAGCAGCTTGTGTCTATCCTAACACCACACAGAAAATGGTGTTTGACTTAACTAATATTGTCAATATTTTAGTGAATCTTGTATACTTAAATGGACTTTACTGCAATTTTGAAATATGTTAATTAACCCCACAAAAGGAAAAATAGCTATATTTATGCATAATGATAAAACTCCTCCAAACTACTTCCCCTCCATGTGCTAAGCAGTCACCTGTTAGCTTACCTAATTATAGTCATGTAGAAAGCTGCAGAGGTACCATTTTATCTAGCTTAAAATAATTAAGTGCAATGGTTAAGAAGAAAACAAACTCAAAACTATTGTGATGATATATTCAAAATTGTGAAAGTACTACAAATAACTGAAAAATTTATTAATTGTACTGAATGCTGAATGTAAAACAAATGTTGTGCCACTGATCATTTTTAATTTGAATTAATTGAGATCTGTTGATTCACATCTTATTAGTATGCCATGTATAGAAAGAACAAGATGGATACATTTATTTGTCAGAGGAGTTTACACATGCACAGAGTAAAATGAATAAGCTGCAAGAGCACCTGGTTGTTTGCTAAACAGAATAATTAAGAAACCATAGGCTCCCAAAAGAATACAAGGACTATCTTTAGGACTATCTTTCTTAAAAAACAAAATGTGTGTGATTTTCTTTTTTTTTCATTTTTATTATATGGATGTAATCTACATTAAAAGCTGATGTTTTAGAAAGAAATATTTTTAGGTTTTGTGAAGTAAAGCATGTCATCATAATAGGATGGGATAGAATTAATTTAATAACTCTCTGATATTTGTGATTTTATATTCTTGTAATCTTGATTACATATTTTTAACCACTGGGTTTTCACATGCACTCTCTCAGAATTAAATAAATGCCTCCTGTTTTTTTGTACAAGTCTATTTATGCTTCTCCTCAGTCATCACTGTCTGCATCTGAACAGTGGACTTTCAGCTTTATAGCATAAATCTCTTCCACTAGAATGATACTGTTACAATTATCACAGATGGCAACAGAAATAAGTGGTTATCTCAGGGGACCAGGTGCTTGAGAAAGATACGTAACACAATACACCAGTGGATTACATATTTATGAGTACACACATTTCACAGAGAACATAGATGACTACTTAAATGGAGTCCTTTTCTTGAAGGCACTGTGTCTAACTGGTTGAGAGGTCAATTATGGATCCACCATTTTACTGATTACAGCAGCCTCTATTTTAATGGGATGAAGTCCTAGCTTATAAAGGCAGTGAAGTGTACAATGAACAAAAATTACCTGGGAAATGTGATCCTCAATTTTGGTCCTTTAATGCTGCAAACTTTTAAATTCTTTTTAGGATTTCATTGGTTGATAGGTTCGTTCCATTCCTCCTACCTCCACTTTGTCTACCTACAACAAAGCATATGTATAAAGGATTCAAGATGTTTGTAACAATATAGATATTTCAGCAGGAGTTCTGTCTCTTTATCTTTAAAAGAGGTTTAATCAGGAAAAAGACTACAAATGTTCGTATATGTTTGTGAAATACTCTTAATATTTTCCTTCTATCATTGTTCCAGAAAACAAATTTCAGAAAAGGTATTTCCCAAACTACATTAACGAAACTCAGATGCCTGCTACTTATTATTTCTGTGCTAGACCATGATAAGCATGCTACATAATACATTTTTTAATCTAAAAATTAATTTTGTAAGAAATGCCAAATGGAAATGTGCATGCAAAAGTTCTTTTGTATCCTTATTAATACCCAAATTACACCTGATAACATATCCCACAGTTAGCTCAATATGGAAGTATAGTATCATTTGGCAAGTTATTGTGCCTATTTTACCTCACATATTTCCTCTCCAAGAAAATAACAACTTTCTTTTTCTTTTTTTCCTCCAAGTATAGGAAATTACAAGAACAGTTTGGTAAAAAAAAACCTGTATGTTTTTTTGTTCCAGGTCTGAAGTACTGGTGCCTGAGTTGTGGGCCCTGAATTGGGGGTGCCCTGTGGATGAGTCACAACCTAGCAGAATGTCTTGTTTCCCTCAGTGGCTTCATGTTCCAGAGGCAGAACCTGGCCCACCTGTGGCTCTGTATCTCCACCCTTACCTAGGTGGTCGTGGTTGGGGTGGTGGGCAACGCCAGGGATATATCAACCAGGAGCTGATTAGTTGGAGGAGTTTCCTACTGGGTGTGGCTTCTGTTGGGGCTGGTCACAGATTGCTGAGCTCTCTTGGTGGTGTCCTTCCATGTGAAGGGCCACTGAGGGAGTCATCTCTGTCTGTTGTGTCCGGTGGGCAATGATGCCACCACAGTGGGCATCAGAGGAGCTTGGCCCTTATGGCAGGACTGTCTGAAAGAAGACTTGTGAGGGGATGTTGGTGAGTTCAGTGTTGACCTGTGTGATCAGGCAACTTCTGGCTTTGTAAAATGATGATGGCTGAACCAGCATAACAAGGTCGCCCTAAAATAATGAGTCAGAGAATAAATATTTATACATTAATATAGATAGAACCTACAAAATGATTATTCACTGTTGTTTGTTGAGCTTTAAAGTAGTTTATGTTTTTATGTAACAGTTACCTTTAATGGGGAACTCTGTGTTGGTGTATTTCGTCGTTATGATTTCAAGTCTTAAAGCCTTGAAAATTCTCAGGAAGTTCATTGTAAAGTATTGGGAAGATAGGTATAATAATGTCTGCATCACCTTTTCATAATTTTCCATTCCTGCATGTTACCTGATTGTCTGATGTCTAGCAACATTTGGGGTGGTTTACAGTGTCTGCTTCTTAGTAAAATGATGCAGTGGAAGGCTTTAGATGCTGTGGAAGTTTAATACAATACTGGAGCCTTGCATTTGTGTTTCTTTTGTTTTCTTCCTGTTGCGCAAAGGCAAAGAGAGCATTAGATCTATCATTAGTGCCTCCTCACGGGCCCTTTGAAAGCAGCAAAGACATTCTTATGCCGCTCTGGCTGTGGTTAGGCAACAGTGCGTGACAGGATTTGGACTCCCATAGTTTCATCATGCACATTTATTGTAGTTTAGTAAGGGTTTACACGTGTCACTTGAAGTCAGATTACCGAACTATTGTAAACCATATGATACCTACTTGGTTTTAATGTGAAAAGAGTAGGTCTTGTCCTACAGGAAAACTAGCAAAACACAGTATTCCCTGAAGAATCCTCCTTGTTTCTGTGCTAAGACTTTGAATTTACTTTTCTTGATTTTCCATTGAGAGTACTGCTATATTTTTCTTGATTAATTATTTTCTTTCTCTCAGCACAAGAATTCACTATATTCTGCTTTCATTCAGTTTTTCTTAACTTTACCACAGATTACAAGATTAACACTTCGCTCTATTAAAAAAGAGCCAAATCTGACAATCTAAAACTTAAAACACCTTAAATCAGGACATAAACCAGTGTAAGTGATCATGTTAATGAAGATGATGTAGATGTACTGTTTTATGACATCTCAGAATCTTGTTCTCTGTCTTTTTACCTGTGAAGCAAGGATTTCCCTGCAGCCCATGAAGAGGAACCTGTTGGAGCAGATATCACCACTGCAGCCTGTGGAGGACCCCACACCTGAGCACATAGATTTGCTTTGAAGAAAGCTGCAGCCTGTGGAAAGAACTCACACTGGAATAGGGGAAGAGTGTGAAGAAAAAGGAGGAGCAGAGATGAAAAGTTATGGACTGTCTACAGGCCCCAGTCCTCACCCTCCTTCACTACCGTGAGTGTGGGGAGGGAGTTGGAGGAGTTGGGAATGAAACAGTGAAGTTGAGCCTGGGAAAAAAGGGGTGGGGCACACAGAGAAAAAGTTAGGTTTTGTCTTTGCTTCTTACCATCCAATCAAATTCGGAATACATTAAGTTAATTTCATCAAGTCCATATGTCTATATCTTGACCTATGAGTTTTTCCATCTTATTTTCTCCATCCCATATTTTCTTCTCCTGTTGAGGAGAAGCACGGGAGAGCACCTGGGGGGGTGTCCATCCCCTAGCCAGAGTCAACCCACTGCAGTAACTATATGCTGTGTCTGCTAGATCCCAGTATTTATGTGTCCTTGTTTGGCTAAGATAGGGTTAATTTTCATCAGAAGTTGGGAGGGGGCCACAGCTGGGATAGACAACCAAACTGGCCAATAAGATTATTTCATACCATACTGACGTTATGCCCAGTACGTAAGAGCTAGGCAGAGCCTGGGTGGTTGGGCTGGGTTGGCACAGGTTCAGAGAAAACAGTCTGAGGGTTTATATCACTTGCTTTATACATTGTTTCATTACTGTTATTATGTTGTTTTTGTTTGAAATTAAGAAAATATTTTTTCAAGGCACTCTTGAAAATAAGCAAAATAGAATAATAACATCATAACTCATATCATCTGTTACAACTGGTTATCTGTAACTAGATAGATTAGTACTTACCTAAATGATATCTTAAAGGAATAAATAGCTAGACAGTAGAGTTCAAATTCTTATTGTTCATCCAGAAAAAAGTAGACCTAGTTAATTTTTTTTTTTTTTAAAAAGCAAAAAATGAAAGAATGCTAGGATAACCAGGCTGCCATTAAAAGTAGTGTTTAGCAGTGTCACATCCTGGGCAACCAGGATCATGACTCAACTCTGACCTGGGAATTTGCAAACTTAAGGTGAAACAACACTAGGGATCCTCCAGTTCACAAAGCACAACTTTATTATCTAACAATAGTGTCATAATAAGCACTTTAGATGTTCACAACAGTATTGGCAAAATACCATGTCAACAAATCTTGCAATAAATGTTTATCAAGGCTTGAACCATTATATACGTTAAAGAGAAAGGAGGGGAGAGGGAGAGAGAGAGAGAAAGAGAGAAGGAGAGAAGGGAGGAAAGAGTGAAAAAGAGAAAGAGGAAGAAAGACAGACAAAGAAAGAAAGAGAGAAAGAAATGGGTGGGTGGGCAGTCATGTGCAGTTTGTGTTCCAGAATCTTCCTTGGTTACCCATGCATTGTGAAAACAATTGTCTCTGCCCCATAGATTCCAGAGAAGCGCCAACCCCCTCCTTCCTGTCCCCAGTCATGTCCTCCTGCTCCTGCAACCCTGGCATCACCCCAAAAGTTGTCCTCCGGTTTCAACCGCAACCAAACTTATGTAATGAAAGTTTGAGACATCAACTGTAATTCCACTATACTGTCACAAGCAGGCAGGGAAAAAACAAACAAACAACAAAAACTCAAAGCCTCAATAAAATATGTAAGACCAACAAAAGACTCTTCAGTCCAATTAAGTTGCGATATTTCAAGATGTTGTCTGGCATCCAGGAGTCAATTACTGACAAATTTGCTTATATACTTCAAAGAAACCGTTAAGTTAGAGGGAGGAAAATGAGTCTTTTTGTTATCTGCAGTTCAAGGATAGATGCTTTCATGATGCTAATGAATATTTGTGTGCCAATGAATAAATACAAAAGAATACTAAACAACAACAAAACCAAAATATGAGGCAAGGGAAATAAAACAAATGCCATGTTATAAGAGGCAAAAACCAAAAATAGAATATCCTGTGCTTAGGTAGTGTGTGATGCTTCACCTTCAGCATAATCAATGCAACCATGGAATATATAGAAAATTAAAAGCATAAAGACCATCCAACAGGAGTTAAAGATGCATGGTATTTTTCTTGGTATTTTTATCATTATACTCATGAAATTATGTGTGTAAACAATCTCTAACTGGAGGCTCCTTTAATCATGTCTTCCAACAGATCATTGCTAACATCTTTCTTACATTCATTTACATTTGGTTCCTCCTCTCCATTGCCAGTAAAATCAATTTTGGAATTTACTTTTTTTCTAATTTCCCCTTACAAGATACTTTTTTTTTTTTTTCTTCCTAATAATCTTTGCTGCTATTAAACCTCCTTTTGCTTCAAAGAAAGAAATAAACTGACCATTATTTAAGTTAAAATGATGGAATACCGTCTCAGAATCTGAAACAAAACCTTAATGAATGCCAACTGAGCAAGAAAGATGCATTTGTGGCTGTGTTTAAAAGAAGTAGAATCCAAAGGCATAGGGCCAAATATGTCTCTGGGGGCTTCTTTATAATGAGATAAAGAATCAGAACAGTGATTACAGTAATTCGGATCAAAATACTTTCCAGGATTCCAGGAAGTTTACATAAACTGCATTAGCAGTAGCAATTAAGATTCCAAATGCTAACATCCACTATTCAGTTCTATCACTTACAAAAATCAAAGAGATACTCTGCAAGTGCTCAGTGGCTATCCTGTTCTCATTCAGATTTAGCAGACACTGAAACAATAGTCTTCTGTCTTTCTGTCTTTGAAGCATAAATAAATTCAGTATTTTGGTGTTCCACAATGTTCCACAGCAACAGTCTATCAATATCCATTGCCTTATATTATATGTGCCTGATAAAGATAGCATGCCATGGTTCAGTACATCAAGAAAATATAGCATAAATTGTCAGGTTTTGGTGTGACCTGAAGCACTGGTGTTGGTCTGCAGATGACCCTTTTTTGAGTTGGACATGCCTGAAGGAAGCCAGTTATAATTTCAGGTAGCAGTCTGCTACTGAAAGAGGACAATAAGCAACATCTGTATGTAATCACACTTTGGAATTTTTCTGCAAGCGAAAACAGTCTTGAAGCTCTAGTTATGTGCAAGTCTCAGCAACTTTCTATTTTCTTAGAGGGTTTATTTCCTTCTTCAAAGTAACTTTTGGATGCTGCATAAAAATAGAGAAAAAGAGAAAGTGCTCCTGAATAAGAAAATTGCTGAGATTTCTAGAAATACACCAAATCGAATGTGTGCAAAATATCATTGTTACTTGCAATTTACTTTTAGCAACAGAGTGACATAGCCATTCAATGATAAAAAACTGTTTCTGTAATACAAGGCATAATGTTATATGATCAACCTTCAGTCAAAAATTCAGGTTTTCTTTTTAAAAAGTAACTTTTTTTTTTAACCTATTCTGAATGGCAGTCAGCTTCAGGTATATCTAATGGTTCCCATTTTCAAGACACTTTCTTCTGAAAGAAAAATTTCATTAATACTGGGGAAAAAAAAAAAGAAAAAGAAACAAGTAAGAAGAATATATCTTTCAGAGAAAGAAGGCTCTCTCACAAACTTTCTTCTATTTTAAACTCTTTCTCCACCTGTTAAGAAAATACCAACCCAAAATACTGCATGCTATTGCTGTTGTGCATTAAGTCTTGCTACAGGTCTTTTTCTACATCCTAGATAAAACTACTGAAACCAAGTGAAATCTCACCCTTACTTAAATTCTGTAACCAAAAAAAAAAAGGAAAAAAAACCCCACACAGCAAAAATAACCAGAAAAATCCACATATAGTACCGGTTTTCTTATTCCATTAGTCTCAGTGTGGTTGTGACAGAAGTTTTTCTGGCAAACTTTTTTTCATTAAACTGATGGCATGGCTTCATGTTGCTGAAAGTGAATGTTAAGTAACAGACTCTGGGAACATATATATGAAAGAGTGGAAAAAATAAAGAAAAAATTTACAATGGACTTTCATGAATTTAAAAAGCCTTTATCTTTGCTATTACCCGTGTGAGGCTTAACCACTCCCTTACCTGGTCACCTAGAAGCTGTAAACTGGCAACACTAATAGCATACAACACTCTCCTAAGTGATCAGCGGGCAGATAAAGAATCAATCTACCTCTCATATTTGTTCATCTTGTGTCACTACAAAGCTTACTGTACTGGCTTTGTTCAAGGACCAAGAGTCATAAATATATTTCTATAACTCACTTTCTTCATACCAATGATCTTCTCCAGTATGTTTTATTCAGGTTATGAGTTAGTATCATCAGATCTCCCTGGTTAGGGCTTGTAGGCAAAATATTTTGTTGTCCTGTCTTTCATTTCTTATTGAATAAACAAGGATAAGTTGGAAGAGATACATGTTCTGTATGTCTGTGTATTGTTTAGCTATAGGAATTCCAAATAAAACCCAAAGGCCAGCTGAAAAATAAGGCCTCTTCCTTGTTTGTTATTGGTATTCCAGGTATAAAATTGCTAGAAAAAAAAGAATAAAGCTCACTACAAAAAAAAAACAGCCAACCCTAACTAATATCATACTCATCTCATTATAAGAACTACTGAATGTAAATATAGATACAAATATAAATACAAAAGCGTGTTTTTGTTTCTCAGTATGTTTTCTGTATCTTGCTTTCTTTTTCTTTATACTAGATTTTTTTTTCTTTCACATGCTCTCCTTCTCTCACCCCTCACTGACTGAAGTAGAATCCTTTTTTTCTATGTAGGCTTTCTTGATTTGATTGCTCTGATCTTTACATCTGTCTGGGATTGTTACCTTTCCTCCCAGAGCCATTGCAGAGCATGCTCAGACAGCATTTTCTGTCTATGAGCCTTTCCCCATAATATCTAGTCTCTAATAGCAACTCATACCTTCTCAAGCATCAGATGAATAAATGATTGTAAGTGGGAGAATAGTATTTTACTTCTCCCTGGGACATGATTGCTGTGATTAGCTAGGTCTGCTTAAACGTTCAAGTGCATGATGCACCTGTTGCCTGAAAACAAACAAACAAAAAAACCAAAACAACTAAAACAACAAACAACACAGAAAGTTGTTCAACCCTGGCTGCCCATTGGCAAAGCAGCCAAAATTTGGAACAGCTTTTTAAATATCGGTCTGTGGTGTGGAGGTTTCTCATTTGCTATTCACATACCACTACATGAGGCTTGAGATCAAGTGTATAAGAGAACTTTTACAACCAAGTGTGTGTATGGGGGGTTGTGTGTGCAGTATATCTCTACCTGAGATGATTTTTAAAGTAGATTTGCTAGGTGTTCTGTGGATATTGGTCGACAAGATACAGGTACTGCCAACATTATGTTTGAAAGACTGAACAATCCATATAACAACTGGGTTAACAGTTAATAAATAAATAGTATTATATAGGTTTCCTTCAGTATTGGAGACAGAAAGATAACATTGCTAAGCATGGATTTCTAGTAATATATATTTTGGTCTAAATGTATAAATTATATTATTCAATACAATATATAAAAGAGCAGCAGAAGTTAGTACTGGTATCAGTCATCAATGGGATGAAATTTAACAAGAACAAATGCTTGATTCTGCACCTGGGATGGAGTAACACCAGGCACAAGTATAAACTGGGAGAGGAGTGGCTAGAGAGCAGCCCTGCTGAAGGGGATCTGGGGGTGGTGGTTGACAGCAGACTCAATATGAGCCAGCAACATGCCCTGGCAGCCGAGAGGACAAACCACATCCTGGGGTGCATCAAACACAGTAGAACCAGCTGGTCAAAAGGAGTGATTATTCTGCTGTTTTCAGTGCTGGTGTGGCCTCTCCCTGCATACTGTGTGCAGTTCTGGTCCCCACAATATAATAAAGATTATAATGTATTTGAATGCAACCAAATGGCCAAATCATATATGTGCTTGTCTTGTAGCACAAATGCACTTAATTATGCACATTAAATAATACCAATGGAAAATCTTATTGTTGGCAAAAAACTGGTACAAGGCCAGTGTGTTGTGATTATCCAGGTTCCAAAATATAAAGAACATTTTTTGAAGAGTTTCAAGTGCATTGTTCATTTCAAACAGTTATGGAATTGCTTTTCTGGTTATCACATTAAATTCCACCAGCATCCTAATATCACCCTTTTACTCCTGAGATTAAATTTTTTCTCCTGAACGATTTTCAGTTACTAATTTGGTCAAGGTTAGAATCCAACTTGGCTCCTTTGGCAAAAATGAAGAATAAATTAAGGTAGAACACTGAAAAGTGCTGCTCTTTCTAAAAGAACTTTCTGATGAGGAAAAAAAAATCATAATTTTATTTTAAGTGAGTTTAATTATGGTTAAATAATGCTGGACCACCAGAATATTTGTTTAATTGAATAGAGACACAGAATGTAGCAGAGGTAATTTGTCAGGCTAAGGAAATTTAGGTGTGATTAAATTTTCTTCTTACAGAAAATTCTACCCTCCATCCTCCGCTAAGAATGTTAAGGACATTATTTATCCTCTTGGCATTAGTGTTAGCTGTATTATCATGTGAACTAAGTCAGTAAAATGTGCTGTTTGAATCATTACACAGGAAGAATTTGGGCTCTGCAAGAAGGCTGATGTTTCTTATTTTTATTTTTCTTTGACTTTCGTGGATACCACACCACTCGAAGGTAAAATTTGCTTTCATGTATTAGATTACTCTTTGAAGTGTTGGGGCCCAGGCTGTGGCCAAGTTGGAATTGACCTGTGGATGAGTCACAACCTAGCAGAATGTTTTGTTGTTTCTGTTGGCTTCATGCTCCAGAGGGAGAACCTGGCCCACCTGTGTCTCTGTGTCTCCACCCTCACCCAGGTGGTCATGGTTGGGGTGGGGGGTGAGGCCAGGTTTATATTTACCAGGAGCCAATTAATTAGAAGAGTTTCCTGTTGGGTGTAGTTTCTGTTGGGGCTGGTGGCAGCTTGCTGAGCTCTCATGGTGGTGTCCTTCCATGTGAAGGGCCACTGAGGGAGCCATGTCTGTCTGTTGTGTCCAGCAGCCAATGCTGGCATCACAGTGGGCAGTAGAGAAGCTGGGACCACAGGAATTTATGGCAGGACTGCCTGAATGAAGACTTGTGATGGGATGTTGGTGAGTTCAACGTTGGCCTGTGTGATCAGGCATTCGATGGCATCATAAAATGATGATGGCTGAACCAACACAACACTATTGAACTTATTTAAGGAAAGTCTAACTTTTGCAAAGTAGAGAAGTCCCAGTGATGACATCTAAAGCTAAAATCATTTAAAGTTTAGAAATAAATTTGAAACTCCATATATTTTATAAAACTCAATTCTCTTTCTAACCTCCTCTGAAAAGGTGATCAAAGTGTTTCTGAATTCTAAATAGGCTCACACTATAAAATTTCTCCAAAAAGATCATAGGTAATGATAGAAGCTATCAGTAACAGAAAGATCATTTGGCATACACTGTCAAGACACTGAAAAGCAAATTCCACTGAACCTAAATTCTTCAGATCTAGAAGTAGCCCTTGCTGCATATGGCTGAAACATTCACCTAAAACAGGGTGAAGAAGCTTGTACTACAAGGATAGCAACTTCAGATTATGGTGCTGTCAATCTGATAGCTCATGAGAGCAACACAACCACTCAAAACCAAACTCAGTGTTATTTTTTGTTCTCTAACAAAGTTCAATCACAATTGTATTTGTCTTTTTTCGTGGTTACTTTGCCTCATGAAAATATAACATGAGGACCTAAACAATGTAGCAGCAATACTTTAAGTAGTCTTGTCTCATCCAGAAGTGTGTAAGGGAAGAAAATGAAGCAAACTGTACTCATTATATTTACATGCCTCTAAGTATTTAACAGGGGTTAGCTTCTTCTCTCCCCTTTTCAGGAAGACTTCAATCTAAGATTTTTCCTTAATTATCCCTATCCCGGCTTTATCAGATCATCACAGCCAATACTGCACCAAAAGGCAACTAAATTACTTTTGTAGCATTAACAAAGGAGCAGCAATGTACGAAAGTGTTTTCAACCAAGAAAAAAAGCATGATTTTGTAACTACTCCATTATAAGTTTTATCACAGATTTCACACACAAAAAGCTGCCATTAATCTTCTTTTTTCTTTATCCTCTTTAATTCTGTTCATCTTAAGAACAGGAATACTGATCCAGCAGCAGGATGTCACCTATACTTTTTCTGTCTTTACAATCCCTTCAGCAATTCTACAAAATAGATGATAGAGAATTATTTTCATTCCAGAGGCATTCACAGAAATATTTTCCTCTTTTGATCAATGCAAAATTTTGAAGTCGGTACAGCTACTCTAAATCTATGTGGACATAGTAAAGAATATAATTTGGCATAAATGTGTGGACACATTTAGTGCTTGTTATAATGCTTAGTAAAAGGATCTTAATACCCCAAGAACATCCTAAATCAACTGACAAGAAAAGGATTTCACTAAATACATTATATGAGATGGAAGATTAGAAATGGAAACTTGAACATATAATAAATGCTAGACCTATCTATTGTATTATTTTACTCTTAATTTTAGTGCTAAAATAGCCAATTATTCTGGTGACTAATTAACAGGCAAAAAAAATATAAACAACCTGAAAAAGACACAGATAAAAGATGAGAAAAAAAGAATGCTATGCATTCTTTGAAATTTTCCTTTGTTTTCATTGTTTGAAGGACTGTGAAGATAAGGAGTTCTGTCTAAAAGCAGAAAGTGCTGTTCACCTCTCCATCTGAGTTCCCCATCTCCATCTGAATGAATACAGCGACTAGAAAGAGAAGGGGCAATGGCAACAATTTCCTGTTTGGTGCAACAGGTGCACCCGTGCAGTAATAACCCCACCTTCTCAAATGTCCTTTACATAGTAGTTACAAGGCCCTGTAGATGGAATGGAATAAAAGGTCATTGATTCATCTTCCTCAGAAGAGTCACAGAGGTTAAGTCAGCCTAGACCCCATCAAAATGGCTTCTACAAAGAAAAAAAAAGAAAGGTCAATGTCATAGGTCCCTTCTGAATGGAACTGAAGTCCCCATATGCAGACCAGACCCACTTCTTAGGGAAGTCTGTTGCCTCCCTGAGGCTGAGGTTAAAGATGTGGTGAGAAAACTTCCTGCCCTGGTACAGCCCTCAGATTGCTATCCATTTTTGGCTTTTCAGGTAGGCAGTGACAAACTCACAACAAGAAATGTGAGGGCAATGAAAAGGGACTTCAGGGCCCTGGGAAAACTGGTCAAGGGATCAGGAGCACAAGTGGTGTTCTCCTCTATCTAGACTAAAGTCTAGTTGCAAGGTATGACAAGAGGAGAAACAGGAGGAGCCAGCAGGTCAATACCTGGCTTCAAGCCTGGTGTTACCAGCAGGACTTTGGGTTTTTTGCTCATGGCTCAGTTTTTACACCACCAAGCCTGCAGGCGACAGTCAAGATTCACCTGTCCCAAAGTGGGAAAAGGGTGTTTGCACAGGAGTTGGTAGGGCTCATTTAAAGGGCTTTAAACTAGATTTGAAGGGGAAAAGGGATAAAACCACGCTTGCTAGAGACAAGGTTATTGATGGATTAGAAATCATGGTAGCATCTGGGAATGATCAGGAAGGAGTTAGGCCTTCTCCACTCCAAAGGGTGATGGGATCAATAGCCTAAATAAAGAGCACCTACACCAAAGCATTCAGCATGGGCAACAAACATGAAGAGCTGAAAGCCATTGTACAACAGGAAAACTATGGGCATGGAGAAGGATCACAGGCCAGCAAGAGAGCACCTGAAGTGCAAGGTAGTGGAATTCCAGCTGGTAAATCAACCTCTTGCTCAATTAAATCTCTGAAATGCATGTATACCAATGCATGCAGCATGGGGAATAAACAGGAAGAACTACAGATCTGGGTGTGGTCACAAGGCCACATTTTCATTGGAATTATGGAGACATGGCGGGATAGCATGCATGAGTCGAATGCTGTCATGGATGGCTATGCACTTTTTAGAAAAGATAGACCACCAAGGTGAGGTGTTGGAGTTGCTCTTTATGTGTGAGAGCAACAGGAATATATTGAGCTTTACCTAGTCGGGGATTAAGAGCATGTTGAAAGCTTATGAGTAAGAATTAAGGGGCAAGCTAATATGGGCAATACTGTTGCAGCTGTTTACGACAGCCCACCTGATCACGAAGAGGAAGTCTATGAGGCTCTCTACAGACAGCCTCAAGATCACATGCCCCGGTGCTCATGGGGGACTTCAATCACCCTAATATTTGCTGGAAAGGCCACACAGCTAGGCACACACAGTCCAGAAGGTTCCTGCAGTGAGTTGATGATAACTTTTTGATGCAGGTGGTGAAGGATCCAAAGTGGAGAGGTGTACTGCTGGACATTGTACTAACAAAGAAGGTCTAATTGGGGGCATAAAGGTTAGGGGTAGTCTTGACAGGAGTGACCATGAAATGGTGGAATTCAGTTTCATACAAGGAAGAAGCAAGGCAATAAGTTGGATTGCAACCTTGGACTTCAGGAGAGCTAACTTTGTCCTCTTCAAATACCTACTTAGAGGAATCCCATGGGCTATGGCTCTAGAAAGTAGGGGAACACAAGAGAGCTGGTTAATATTCAAGCACCACTCCCTCCAAGCTCAAGATCAGTGCATCCCTGTGTAACAAATGAAGTAGAGACAGCAGGAGGACTGCCTGGATATGCAAGGAGCTGTTGGAAAACTCAGATGGAAGAAAGAAGTTTACATAATATGGGAAAAGGGACTGGTCACTTGGAAGGATTAGAGGAATGTTGTCAGGGTATGAAGGGATGCAACAAGGCAGGCCAAAGCCCTTTTGGAAATAAATCTGGCAAATAATGTAAAAGACAACAAGAAGGGCTTCTTCAAATACGTCAGTAGCAAAAGGAAGAGCAGGGACAATCTGGGCCTGCTGCTGAATGAGATGGGAGTCCTGGTGACAGATACAGAGAAGGTGAAAATTGTGAAAACCTTCTTTGCTTCAGTCTTTACTGCTAAGACCAGCCCTCATAAATCTCAGTCCCTGGAGGTAAGAGAGAAAGTCTGGAGGAAGGAAGACTCTCCCTTGGTCAAAGAGGATCAGGTTCGAGATCCTTGAGACAAACTGGACAACCACAAATCCACAGGCCATGATGGGATCCACTCATGAGTGCTAAGGGAGCTGGCTGATGTAGTTGCTATGCCACTCTCCATCATTTTTGAAAGATCATGGAGAATGGGAGAGGTGCCTGAGGACTGGAAGAAAGCCAATGTCACTCCAGTTTTCAAAAAGGGCAAGAAGGAGGAGTCAGGCAATTACAGGCCAGTCAGCCTCACCTCCATCCCTGGAAAGGTGATGGAACAGCTCATTCCAGAGGTCATCTCCAAGCACAAAGAGGAAAAGAATGTTATAAGGAGTAGTCAGCATGGATTCACCAAGGGGAAATCACAATTAATCTGAGTTCCTTCTATGCTGGTGTAACTAGCTGAGCAGATGAGGGGAGAGCAGTGGATATTGTCTACCTCATAAATGCTTATAAATATCTGAAAGGTAGATGTTAGGAGGATGGGGCCAGTCTCCTTTCAGTGGTGTCCAGTGATAGGACAAGGGGCCATGAACAAATAACAGAACACAGAAAGTTCCATGTAAACATGAGGAGGAACTTTTTTCCTGTGAGGGTGATGGAGCACTGGAAAAACCTGCCCAGGGAGGTTGTGGAGTCTCCTTCTCTGGAGACTTTCAAAACTTGCCTGGACACATTCCTGTGTGGCATGCCCTAGGTGAACCTGCTTTTCAGTGGGGTTTGACTAGATTATCTCCAGAGGTCCATTCCAACCCCTACCATTATGTAATTCTGTGATTCTGTTCTGTAAAGAACCCAGAATGAAATCTTGTGTTTTGGGAAAAGCCTAGTACATGACACCAAGTGTGTTTAAAAGACTTTAAATATTTGAGTAATAACTGACTTATAATAGACACAGAAGGAGGAAGTCTTCAGAGTAGGGGGTAAGGAATTGCAAATGGGGAAAGAATGTGAACTAGAGCCAAAGGAGGGAGCAGTTGAAGTGTTAATCGAAGTACATGATAGACATGTCATTGACTGTGTTATGCCTCAGTTATTTCCTGAATGACTACTCCTTCCTGAAAACACAAATTAAATGGAACAGCTAGATTTTTGAGATATTCTAAAGAGAAAATGGCAGGATTTAGTAACAGGCTGAATGTGAGAGATAAAGGACAGAGAAGTGTCTAGTATAATATTAAGTTTCCTGTTTGGGGCATGAGAGGGATTACAGGCTTATGTGCAATGACGGGAAAGGATGCCAAGGTGAGGACACATGTGAAATGATTATTATTTGCTTCCATCCTCTGAAAGGTCTTCATTTCTGCTACAGAGACATGAAAAATTCGCAATGTTTTTCAGAACTGAAATTCAAGATGTGTCAAGCATTGAATAAATAAAAAAATTCAAGGTGATAGAGAATGTCCAAAACTTACATATAGACATGGTATTTTGCCTGCTATGTGTAAACTGTCTTGCATGAGAATAGGAGGGATTAAATTACCTGATCATGGTTATTAGTAGATGTCAGACAACTTTCTTTTACATTACAGGCACAATTACAAGGTGTTGATTAAAGCAACTTAATGGTGTTTAAATTTAAGTGATGGTGAAAGAGTGGAAGATTGCAGCTATTTTAAAACCCATGAGTGTAGAATCCTTTTTCATCTCTGATTTCATATGAATTATTTTCTACCCTTCCCACATAAAAAAATATGAACAAACTGTATTGGTGATCACAGGAGCAGACTCTGGATCTTAGAAGGGGAAGAAAGTACTTAAAGCAGTGTACCATCATCTTCATTCTATGATAGATTTAAATCTTAATTGCATTGTGTCAGATCAATTATGCTGGATAATGGAAAAATTCCACAGTACTTCTGAAAAGTTTTTATTTTTCTTTTCCTTTTTTGTTGAATTTAGCCTTTTATGGTTCCTATTCTGCTCTGTTAATTGGATCAAGTCAGATTTAATTCCACTGAGACTGTAGCACTAGTGTCATCACCCTATAAGCTCTTAAAACCCCCTGAAATGTTCAATTGCTTTTGTAAGTGGCAGAGCCTCTTTCCAGAGGCTCTCGTTCTGCAAAATGTGTGCTGGGTTTTGATCAAAGTTGTCTTTTTACCTGCTGTAAATTATTATGCATATATGGTAGCTGGATGCATACGTAAAACCAGTCTTTCAGGGAGAAGGAGATTCCACTAATGACTGTATGGAAGATGATCATCAATCCATGTTTTTCAGCCTTCTACCAAACAGGAACTGTTGAAACTGCAGGGAGGATATTAATTCATTTTGACACCGATCATCTTTCAAGGTAGTTTTTTGTTTTAAAGATGGTTCAGAATTTAAAATAAATAAAATTTTAATCAAGTACACATTTGAACTTGAAGTAGACAGGCATTTCTGGCCTGTTCTCACATGAGAATCAGTCTTTATCATAGCAGAAGAAAACACTTGTGTCAAAATTTGCATTTTTATTTAGGGGAAAAGGGTTTGTGCTTCATTACAATTAATTCATGCTGATTGTTATTGCTGTCCTCAGTTTGAGAATATTGACTCATAAGACACCACTGGTCAGAGAAAGTTTTATTTCTGTAGTATCTGTGGTTTCTACTGGAATACACTGTGTGCTTTATATGCTAGAGCCAATTTGAGCTTGCTCTTTCAATATGCTGCTGTAAATGTATTCATGAAAAAATGAATTTAAAAGCCATTAAAGTCAAAATATGGGTTTGAAAAAGGAGGCCAAAGTAGTCCTGTGCCTTATTTTACGTAAGCAGCTCTTTAAAATGTTACCTTAAGTACTGGAAGTAGTTTATCTTGCCCTGAAAACACTATAGTGTTTTCCCATATTTTACCCAAACAGTAAATTACCCTATGCATTCTTTTTGTTTGCTGCATTTAGACTGTTTCTGATATCCAAGATAGAGCAAAGATAAATTCCCTCATAGAGATATTGTGTCTTTTCTTTTGACTGTAGAACATCTACTCTGTTTCTTGGTGATTGTAAACCTACATAGGCTTCTATAAATATGAATGGAAGTCAATAAACCACTTATGCTTGTGTATGCATATGCACATATTTTTTTTACATACATATATTTGTACAGAGATTGAGTGCTTGCGTATCTATATACATACGTATAGAAAGAAAACTAACTTTCATTCCAAAATACATTTGGAAATACCGACATGTGTAGGGTATTATTCATAAGCTTGTTTCTTTATTATTATTAGGAATAAGAATTTTCATTCTAAAATGGAAAAAAAAAAGTACATTGTGCCTATTTTAAACTACAGCAGATGGTCAAAGTTACCATCAAATAGTGATAAGGAATTCTCATCACTGAGGAGTATGAGAACAGTTTATTTTTTTTTAGTCTTGTTTATATATTTGTTATTTTAAACATTTGGCATATATACACTATGCATATAACCTGAACAGTTATTTTATATTTGATGTAATACTAAGGGAAATGGAACACTAGTAGATAAGAACAGGCTGACTTCAAAACCATCAAAACAAATTTGCCTTTGCTGTCAAATTTATTAAAAATTGAGATATTTCCATGAAATATTTCAAATTTCAGAACATCCTGATAATATTTGTGTAAGGTTCAATTATCTGTCAGTAAATGACAACCTGATTAGGTAATATCTTATTAAAATAAAATGGACAGAAGCAAAACCGCTATTATTTAATACTATGAAGATTCTCAGTTGAAGATATCTTAGTTTTAGATAAAACATGTAAGGAATTTTTTTCTGGTTTTACTTTAACATGTGTGCTTTGGGCTTAATTGTTTTTTGTTGTTGTTGTTGTTTATTTATTTTCCAAAGTGTGTTTATATGTTTATGGTTACTAATTATCACTGTATATGTGAAGGTTTTTTCCCCAACTTTGTGTACTGACTTCTGATTTATGTCTTGTAATTCCTACCTCATTGGAAGTCATGCATGCATCTAATTTTTTGTCTGTAATTTCAAATCTGATTAAATAAAATGTTGTTTGGTGTGTTAATTTCCTGCAGTAAAGACTACTTCGAAGAATCTCATAAAATGAAACAGAAAATTTTAAATGGAAGGAAGTGAGTGAGAAACTGTGAGAGGAATTTATGCCTTTTGGCAAGAATCTTTGCGGCTTAGTGTTAAGGGCACAGCATGGGCCAGACATCAAGCATGGAGATGGGGCTGGGCAAGTCAGGGCTGCGATGCCAGATGGGGGCAGGATCAGCCCTGGTGAGAGGAAACCGGGTCAGACACAGCCCTAGGATGGTTAGTCAAGGCATTGAGGATGGAAGGGGGAGGCTGGACAGAAGCAGTAAGGTCTATTAGTTCCTTCAGGGTCATTAAGTCTGTTATATTATAATAATTTGAACTGAAAAAAGAAATTATAATAATATTGCAAATTTCATTAGATTTTTGAAAGTTTCCTCCCACTAGATCTATTTTTATTAGCCTTCTAAACCTGAACGTTGCCGATTGCATGGGTGTACTATAATTCAGCCTGTAAAACTGCCATAGCAGAAAAAATACGCTGTAGTTTTAGCCTCTAAAGCATTAGAAGCAATTATTATTCACTTTGGTAAAACTTTCTAGAACATAGACCTTTTCTACAGCATATAACTTTTTTTTTTTCTCTAGAGACTACTCATGTCTCTTGTGTCTGCCTAACCAACATACCATATCTGAATAGCCTCCCTTCTGGGTGTTTCAACATATCTTGTTTTAGTTGAAAACAGGAAGCTCAAGGTTGTGGGGAAGTAACAAACGATGACAGAATTTTAAAATATGTGATATATCTTATTTCTTCTTGAATTTAAGATTTATTTATCTTCCACCAAAACCAATCATCTTTCTCTAGTGTTTCTTCTTACATTCATATTGAGTATGTCTTCTGCTGAATCTTATTCTTTGTTAGGCCCAGAAGGGCTAAGATAGTAGATTCTACATTCACCTCAGTTGTTACAACCATATCACAGATATCAGTAAAAGGATTAGTCAACAATTATTTTCCAAAAATTTTGAAGACTTGGTTTGACCTGTTTCAGAAACACATGTGATTTTTGCCACAGTCTTAGCTGACATTTAAAAGGGAAAAGAGGTTTGAGCTGTTTTTTCCCATAAATGACAACTGAGTCACTTTTTTTTTTTTTTTTTAGTTAAACAAAAGAAACAATATTTTATATTAGGTTGACCAAATAATGTTGTTCTACATTTGGTTTTGACTTCTTAGTTTGGCAAGGTATTTCATATCAGTTTAAAGGAAATAAAATCTTTGATTATTTAGCATAATCATTAGAAACAAAGTGAAAAAATAGTGGCTTGTTCAAATTACTTTTTGAGATATATGTTGAATGCAGTATTACAGCTAGAGGAACTTACTTTGCTGGAACAATATTTGTAGTTTTCTCTGTAGTGTCCTTGACAGTACACTTCTAATTATTTTTCTGCCCCTTTTCTGTAATTTCTTTGGAGGAAATGGAAATATATCTCTCAAATATTCAGAAATAAAAATTATTATTCAATAGTCTTCCTGTAGAAAAGTTTTGTTTATTAAACACCAGACAGAGTTCATCAGTTTAAAATTTGGAAGACCAGGTTATTAGTGGCTGTTGTATTTACTGCATAATTCTGTTGTTTCTCTCTATATATGTCATTCTTCTTAAAAGTGAATAGAAAAATGAATACATGGAAAACTGATAAGAAGTCAAGTAAAAACCTTTACTGCATGACTATGTGAATTGTCAGAGCAGAAACAGATGTGATTTTTGGATGAGGAAAGTGATCAGTGAGTGCTTAACTGTTGAGTATCTGCTCAGATGTATGAGTGCCCCCATGAAAACAAGCATAGTATTTGAACAGAGAGTATTTTTAAAATCACAGTTCATAACCATTTTGATCTCTTTTTCTGCTGGTGAGGAAAGGGTGCTTGCCCAATTTATGTGTTTTAATCAAAGAAGGAATGTAGTAAAATAAAATGAAATTGTGTTCCTGACCCTCAACAGCTCTTAAAAAGTTTTAATAACTTCCTTGAAAGAATAGACTTCTATTTCTTTAAGCATAGTTTGGAAGGATCTCTCTGGGTAATAACTCGTTAGCAGACAATTAAAGAGATAAGCTTCACTGTCTGTTACTACTGTAACCTTCCAGTAAATTCATTTTACGAGACCTCCCAAGGTAAAAAGTTAAATATGGCGACTACTGGGATGGAGGAGTTAAATGCTGCCAAAATTATTGTTGATATTAAGAACATAAAGCTTATTATAATCTTTTAGGTTTAAGGTACTGTAATACATGTGTGATTGTTAACACCTCTATAACTCCAGAGCCAAGAAAGACCAATAGGATAAATACTGTTCAGATCCAGGAAAGATTTGACCCTGGGCACATCTAAAAGTGCGTAAAAGCTTGTCTCCCACTCTTTCTTTTTTTCATGCACGACTTGCTAATCCAATGTTAACTAGATTAATGTGGGAGAAAAAAGGCATTTCTTCCTGCACTATACAAAGGCTGTAGCTCAGTGCAGAGTATATCCTGCTTAGTACTGAGTGTTAAGAACCTAATGAGCTCACATCTCCTTTATGAAGGAGGGGGGAAAAAAGTCTGGCTTAATGACTGCTTTTACAGCCAGCTGTAACAGTCCAGTTAATACATTGCTATGTGGGAATTGCTTCTAGTAGCTGTCACAGTATACTTCCACCGTTAAGTACTGGGGTGTAGACATTACTCTTGCTTTTGATTAACTGGGGCGTAATCAGGGAGAGAAAGGTGCAAGCAATGGAAAGGGTGATTTGAAAGAAAGGCATGTCTCCCAGCATAGTGATTACATTTCCTCCTAGGATTTTTCTCCCAGGCAGAAGGGTCTTTCTAGAGCTGCTGAGGCTAGGCCAGCTAATGGATTTTTAATTGGTATTGTAATTCAGACCCTTTACTGTAACACAGTCTTTTCTCTTTTCATAAAATTCTTCTGAAACTTCTCAGAACCAAGTTATATTTCCTATTTTAATGTTGGTTGGTTTTTTCTTTCCTATAGGAAAAGTATGTTTCTGCAATAATTAGATTATCTTAATATCTTAAACTGCTAATAGCTTTGTTTTGGGAAGGTGAAAACCAGAATGGAAGAGATATATGCGTAGGGTATCAAAGCAGAGCACTAGAACTCCTAAAGCTCTTTTTCCTACTTTATAGTAAAGTTGAAAACATTTGTGATGCTTGTCATAAATATACATTGATAAAAACAGAAAAAGGTTTACAGAGAGCACTAGTAAAAGTGTTTAATATTTTAAAATAATCTAATGCCATGACCTAGGAAAATCTGGTTTTACTGACTTTGAGGACTCAATGCATATCTTGCTATTTTGTGTTGCAAACATTTTTAAAAGGCATGGCTAGGGACCTTTGGTAGAAGGATGAGTGCTAATGGTTTACTCCAATAATGTTATTCTACAAATTTCAGGAACATAACAGTAATTGGTTTGGGGTTTGGATTTTGCTTCTACTGCCATTAATAATTTGCCATGGTAAGTTTTGTGCATTGATTTAAAATTTTTAAATCTAGAAGTGAGATGGGCTGTTTAGGAAACTTAAATTCTTTTTATAGCTACAACAGAACATGTATTTATGTTGTGCCCATCTTTTTCAAAGAAATGTAAAAATGTTCCTCAATTTAACTGAACATAACAGAGTAACTCACTAGGGTTCACAGCTGCCTTCACCTGCATTTCTGCAAGGATATGCATACAAGCCTTATAAATTTTCAAAACTGCTATCTGTAAGTTTCATTAAGATTCACAGAGATGCTTGTGTTCTCAAATAATTATCACATGAAAAAAACCCAAAAAACTTTACAGTAATAATTGGTCTACAAACCGTCCAACTGTTGCAGTGGCTGTAATAGCAACATGGCTTCAGTGAATGGACATATGGTTACATTCAATTAATTACTTGAGCATTGGACTGTGCTGTACACATGTAGGGAGTTTAGCACATGTTCTCACTGCAGATGCTGTGATCGAGACAAAAGTAGTGAATTTATTTAGGGAAGCATGCTGCTGATTTAGGAGAGTAATGGCCCCTGACAAACTCATTCATAAGTGTTATGTACTGTTGACATAATAGCACAAGTTCAGGAACATTTCCGTTAATTGCCTTTTCTGATTGTTGACAGGTTTTGTTTTGTCAAGCAAAATTGAGAAGAAAGTCTATTATCCCAAAATAAGAAAGATAGAAAACTTTTGTTAATTTTATAAATCATACTGCTTTTATCCAGATGTACTGGCAGGTAAGATATTTGATTTCAGAATTACTATCAAGGGAGTTAGTGGGCTGTGAAGCTCTAGGAGGTTGATGAGGTAGTCTCTAGAAACAGCTGAATTGTTTTCCTGTGAAAATAGATTATCTAAGCAATTATGCCTTCTTTATTCTGTTACATAATCATTTATCAATTGAGCTTCATTCTTTAAATGTGGTTTTTATGCATAAATGTAATCTGAATAGTTTAGATAGCAGTTTGCAGTCTAAGCTATGTGAGTTGTCCACTTAGACTACATTTTATCTGTTATTTGTGGTGTGTAAGTGGTTTCATCTGATGTTTGTTATTGATTATTTGACTGTTTGGGAGAACTATGTAACTGTCAGTTTTTAAACAGAGGAATAACGAATTAGAAGTGAAAATAAATGATAGAACTTTTAGAAATAGTGTCTAGTAGTCAGAATATCCAGAATCAGTGTAACTTTCAGAAACAAGTGTAATGCAATCCTTTCCAATCTACATTTTTCTGTGTGTTTTATTTTAAAATCTCAGCTGTTTGGGTAAGACAATATTTTTCATTCATATATGTTATTTTCCTACTGTAAGAAAAAAACACAACCCCTAGCTCATGCCTCAGGGAACTCTATGAAGTAACTGTGATATAATGACAGACATTACCTGTCAAGTTTCTCAATATAGCTTTTCTTGAATATTTAATAACTTATTTTTCAGAAGGATGACAATTGATGGTTTGATTTTAATGGTTTTGTGAACAAAAACACATTCTGACCTTTGACTAGAATACTTATGTCTCTTTTCACTGGAGCAACAATTATCGCTTATTGTTTCCTAAACTTTTCTCTTTCATTTGCAGCTGTATTTGATACATGCTGGTATTCACATTCTGTCAGTTTTCATAACCTGTGCTATATATAATTTGTAACACTTGGGACTGGTCTTTGGTTCTATTTGCTTTTGTGGTCAAGGAAAGAAGGAATTGGAGCAGACAAAAATATGAAACATATTTCTTTCCATTATGAAAGTCTGAGGAATTTTGAAACTTTTTTTTTTTAAAATGTTTGCACAGAAGGTGTGTGAATGCTGGATGTACAATCCAGCCTGAGCTTTGGAAACCGTGCTGAGATTCAGAATATGTTAATGGAGACTCAGTACTACTGGACTGAATTTCACACCATGACAAACACAGCTTAAAGCTCAGGTAGGGCAAACCTGAGTGTATAGATTATCCCTTGAAATCAGAGAAATTATTTTTGTTCATTAAAAGAACTTGTTGAATGGCAGGGGCAGCATTATAGTGAAGCACAGTGAGAAGATATGAAAAATAGGGTATGTTAGCAGGAGATTATAGTGTGTATTCTAATAGTCTTCATTCTTAAAGATTTGGAATGGCTATTGGATTTTCGTTTCAAAGTGATACAGATGTACTTCTTGGCATTCCATAATGTGGCAGGTTATCAGGGTAAAAGCAAATACCACAGTAATGTTAAAATATTGAAGCTGGTTCCCAGGACTTTTTTTTCCTTGTTCTTTCTTGCCACAGAAAGCTTGTATCACTTTGTGACTGCTAAAGGCAAAGACCTGTTCATTTTAATTTTGCAAACATTACTTCCTCACAGAGAGAGAAGTTCATGCCACCAAATCTGCCTGTTGAGATGGGTAAGAAACATGTGACTAGTATTTTTATGTGATATATAAAAAGATAATAAAAAGAGAAGCAAAGCTAACAATTTGTGCAATGCTTGGCAATTTCATATTGAAGCCATTGGGATTTCTGATAAAGGAATAGACACTCAGGGTTTCACTATGAATTTGTATACACTTTTAGTGTCTAAATATTTTAAGAACTCAAAAAATGATATTTCTGAAACTGTCCCAAGGATTGTATAAGCGCATTTTAGAAAAAACGGACACTTTACTGTTGTTAAAAGCTTAGCTATAAGCTTAGCTTCTAAAATGGTAGAATTTAACATTGATAGAATCAATTTTGTACTTTTGTATTTCTGAACACGAACTACTGAGTCTTAGCTCTTAATTTAAGAAACAAACATGGAAGGAATGATAAAATGTTGGCATTAAATAAAGAACTTGTTAATCAGAGGTAAAAAGGGGTTTTTAAAGTCACACTTAAATTACTTTTCTACTTAAAAATAGCATTTAAAAAAAATTCAGGATGGCTATTGAAGAAATGAAGAACAAATTAAACATATTATTTACATACCAAATTTAACTCTAGAAATAATTACAAGAATCTCAAAAACATTTACATTCAGTACGTGAAATAAAGCACTTATTCCTTACTCACATTTAGACCCTTCATTTGAAAAGGAGAAACTTTTCTATATATGCTTTCTAAATTTTTGTACCACTTATAATTCTTCCAAAAATTAATATAAATATTTTAAAAATACTATCTTAATATACACATTAGTGAGGATGGAATTGATATCAGTTTGAAGGAGTAAAAGGGATTGTAACATGTTGTGAGTGTGAATGTATATATAACAAGTATTAGTGATGTAAGGAAGAACATAGGTACAGTCCAGAAGTGATACTGGGATATTGGCATGTTTAAATTCAGTCTCAAGGTAAACATTTCCTGTACTTGTGACATACATGAATGCATACAATGTGTAGCATGGAATGGATAAGAGAAATACCACATGAATTGGATGAATTTATAGACTTACAGAAATCAATTTTCAGTTAACTGCGAGTAGTGGTAGGTAGGATTAACAGGTCATAATTCCTAAAGAAAGGAGTTCAAGAGAGTAAGAGCGGTAATTTTAAGATCATAGATTAAGGGAGGGTGAGTTTAAAGATGTATTTACTTCACCATTCTATATTATTTTCAAAGAACAGAAATTGAAGAAAGAATGTCACAAGAAGTGACTAAGTTGAATTACTGAGGATAAAACAAAAGAACAGTGCAACTGTGGAAAAAATCAGAAAGTTGAAGGGTAAAATGAATTGCAGTTACAAATATGTCATAGAAAGTATAGGAAGAGAATAATTTTTTATGTATGCCTAGAGTGAATGAAAGGATGAGGAAATAGTTGGTCCCCCCATTACAAGTAGGAAATGGTACAAGAATAGTCAAGACTACTTTTTATTATTATTAGGCTTTATTATAAATGCTCACTAATGAGCAGATAGCTAATGCAAATGCAATCAACTTTGAAAGGTACAAGGGCAAAAGCATAAGTTAGAGGTTACTTAGATTATTGTTTCGACCATTGAAATCTATATAATATCTATATAATACAGGATCATTTAAGTGTCACTCAGAGTTTTGTGTTAGGGAACTTGTGGGGCATAGAAAAATCATAGAATATAAACTAATTCAGGATAGAAGAGACCTTTAGAGGTCGTGTTGTCCAGCTGAGTTTTAAACACATGCGGTGGTTTAGTCTCTGCCAGAGCTTGGGCACCACGTGCCCCCTGGACATTATTCACTCCTTATTCTATACCGTCTATGTCATGCCCAGCAGCCATTTAGCAATTAACAAAATACAATATAATTCACTGGCTGTTCTCCCCCAAAATTAAGTCCCCCTGAGCCATCCTCCTGCATCACCCACCAGGTGCATCCCCATCCTTGAGCAAAGGCAATCCTGTGGATGGGTTTGCCTTTGACTGAGGCAGGACTGACCGAGACCGTTTTTCTCAAAACAGTCCTCATGCGCACTACGGGGACTTTATCCTCGTCTACTGTACATGGAAGTGTTGACTGAGCCAGTATCTGTCCACAGTGAATCTGTCCTTCAGCGTGCAACTAAGTTTGTAATGGCAGCACTCAAGTGCTTCGAGTGTGTTCTCCCCACTTTTCATTTCTAGGACTACATCAGGCAGGACTGATTCCTAAACAGTTAGAACATCACTATGTTTACTGCTCAGAAACTCTTAATCAGTCAATGAAAGTGCAGTGGGAAAGATATAAAGCATCAGCAAAATAATTAAAAACTGAAGCTCTTACTGCCATTTTTATTATTATTATGGTTCTTTCCTGTGATAAATGATAGGCTAAAGTTTCAGAAATATACAGTAATATAAAATAAATATCAGTCAAACAACCCATGTAAAGCAAGGCCCAAGTATGAGCCTCCAGAGTTGTAATAAAAGTGCTTTCATGGAGTTTCCATAAAGGATTTCAGTGAAGGTTGAGGGGAAAGGGACTGCTGAATGGTTTTATAGATAGCAAGACTTTTTTTAATACAACATAGATTTTATTTTATGTGTCACTCTCCTCCAACGTTTATTGTTTTACTAACATAAAGGGTGAGATTACCAACAGGACTTGTATGCTCAATTGTCATTAATTTTAATAGGAACTGGTCATCAAAATCTCTTAAGCAATCCTGAAATCATCAGCCAAAATTTCCTGCTGTATTTGAGAGTGAACTGCAAAATCAACAGAGCCCAGAAAAGCTCTCCCAGTTGAAAACCTGTGAGCACACTTACTGGATTCCCACAGCACTGAACAGAGAATAGAGAGAAGTCTGAATCCCTTTCCGGGGCCCTGATTCATGAAAAATGCAAACAGAAGCACTCTGTAACAAACACAGATAACACAAAATATGATCAAAGCTAGATTGTCTTCCCACTGCTCTTGAGACATCTTGCTGTATTTGACAAATGCAGAATGCTTGAAAGTAAATGATGAATGTGTCTGAGGTATAAAACAAAGGATCATCAGACAACTTTAGTAAATCAGCCTAAGTTTTGGTTTACCACAGTGAAATCATAGAGTTAATGGTCAAGATTTTAATGGGTAGTTAACAGCTTGAAACAACAATGGAGCCTCACTGAAGTCTGTAATGATTTGATAAACATTAAAATCAATAGTCAGCCTTCCATAATTCCAGGGTATGCTGCATCAGGTCACTGGGTTAAGATCTGTTTTTACTAGATACACCAGCTGCATTAATGAAGTATTTCCTCTCTGTGTCTATGACAATTCCATGTCTATAACATTATGAAGTCATACTTTTCATTAGTGTATTATATCCCGTAATCTCTGGCTACCAGACTTCAAATTAACATTCCTGTGACAAAATAAATGAGAATGAAATATGGGTTTTTTAGTAAATAAAAATTATGAATAATTATCTAGACCTGAGATTAACTTGTTTTGTTTAATATCAGTCATCCTCTCAAAACGACCACACATACTTTCATGTTATTGGATTAGTATTTCACTACAGCTCTTTTTCAAGGTAAGAAAATATTGTCCCAAGATATAAGCATGTTTTGAGAGTCAAAGATATCATAAAAATAAACAAATTAGTTATTACAATAGTATTCAGTATTAATCTCCAATAATTCTGTGGGAACATATGACAAAATTAATATTTCTCTTGTTTCTTACTTAGTGGAATTGGAAATCTCAAAAAGTACGTTTTTTGTTACTTTTAGAAGGTGAGTTTTAGTAAAGAGATTAAATAGGCATTCTTGTAATATTGGCTTCACATATTTTTGTCTGAAGAGCTCCTAAATCTTTTTAATGACACTATATGTCAATCTGATTTTTTTAAAAAAACCCAGTCCTAGATAAACATTTTCAGAATTGTCTCGTTATAGAAATTGTGTATCCTCTTCTACTAGCTTTATACTGTCTTTAATTTATAAATTTCTATCAATGTGTTCAATTAAGCAAGAATCTAAACTATGTTGGACTGGAGAAGTTAATTTTTTCCATTAGTAAAAAAACCAAAATGATTTTTTTTTAAGTATCTTTAGAGTTTACCACGGAATAAAGAAGTACCAGAATTATCAAGGACACAAATCTTTAATAGAAAGATCCTGCAATATTTTTTTTCCAGAAAATTTTAATTTAGAATGTACTCTTTGACAGATGATGCCAAAGTTCATTTTCCTTATGTTACATTTATACTCTTTTATTTTGAGAAGGGGGTAGGGAGAGGAAGAGGGGAAGTGTAGCCTTACTGTGCAAGTGAAATGCAAAGGAAGTGCCACTTTTGTAAAGAAGAAAAATGTTTTCAAACAACTGTTTTCAATTTGTGAAGTAATATAATATGATAATATACTCCATCTTCCACTTTTAGTCAAGCAGCTTCATTCTTCAATTGACTGCAAAAGTGCTTGGAATAATTTTTGCTGTCTGTATCCAAAGTCTTCTTTTCTTGAACAAAATTTGGAAAGCCTGAATGAATATTGTGCTGTAAATAATTCTTGCCTACACACTAGTATAAAACCAGTAAACCCATTAAATCTCTCCTTCATCTCAGCACCTGTCTCCATCACTACTGAATGTTATTTCTGCTGTAATCTGCTAATTTTTTTTTGTCAGATAAACTAAAATAATGAAATTGTATCATAAGGATCTTAAATACCACATTTAAAGGACCAGAATGTAACTCTGAAGCTAAACACACAAGTCACGGAACAAATCACCAGGAAGAGAGGGGGAAGGAACTATCCAATTGCTGGATTTTAACATGTAGTCTGAGAAAGCTGTTGCCCCTGTGGTTACTCCTTACCCAAGTCCTGCCACTGAAGACAAAAATGGGCATGGACTTTTGCAGTCATATTACACCCATGCTTGCTAAAAGGAGATAAACTAATATTCAGACAAGGAGCTCTTGGAGTTAAGAAATCTGTAAAGCATTATTTCCTTTGAGTGGAGATAATGGCAAAGGACTAGTTCAGAGCCTTGCTAGCATGAATTAGAGCAAATCCAGGCATTCCATCAGGCCTTCCAGGGGTCAATAAGAGATGAGCAAAGCTTTGCTGAAGACTTTCCTCGTTGTATCTGCATTTACCCTATGTTGGGATACTTTAGATCTCTTCTCGTGAAATGTATCAACTTTCTAACAGCTGCAATCTACTTTTACAGAACTTCTTATTCAACATCTTTCCTCTTCAACATCTGTCCTCTTTCTCTTCCCTTAACTATTTAAGGCTCTCGTTGGTACTACAGTCTCATTGTTGAAGTTCAATAATTTAATTCTATTTAGGAAAGTCACAGGTTTTGGTATTAAATTGCTTCTCAACTTTGATGTGGTTTTTTGTTTTGTTTTGTTTTTTTATCATTTATCAACAGAGCACTGACTACAGTGTTTATGATAGGGAAGCATGTGGGATTTTCCAGATTGCCAGTTTTGTGCATTTCCAGATCTTTTGCCACATTAGCAGATGTGCATGCAGCTTGTAGTTCCCTAAACCGTTCAGCCCATTTGAGATTGTCA
>JAVSBS010028197.1:70197-96374 GCA_033124195.1 Coracias cyanogaster | reverse complement strand
GATCGCGGAGCCTCGGCGGCGGCGAGCGGAGCGGCGGAAAGGGCCTGCCCGAGCGGAGCGGGGCCCGCGGCACAAACGCGGGGCTGGGGCCGGCCCTGCCCGCGGGCGCGGAGCGGGCAGGGGCGGAGCAGGAGCGGCCGCCGGGGCTGCGGGGCGCCTGGCGCCGGCTCCCGTGCGGTGCCCGCGCTGCTCCGGCGGCCCGGGGAGCCGGCGCTCGCTTTGGACGTGCCAAAAGGGCTTAAAGCCGACAGAGCGAGGAACCAGGAGCAGGCTCTGGGATCATGCGACACGGAAAGCAAGTTACTGCAAACTGCCTTCGGTGGAACGCTGGGAATGCTTACAGGCAATGAGCATAGCTACAGCAGAACGGAATTATTTTTATACTTGCTTATATATCGGGCGTTTCTTTTCATCAGCCAGTTTCAAACAGCCAGTCTATTCTTACAAGCCTTATAAAAGCAAACCCCAAACTCAATGTAGCAGGGAAAGGCGGCAGGTGTTAGCTTTGTACGTCTGTACACACACACACAGCGCGCGCACACACACACAGCGCGCGCACACACACACAGCGCGCGCACACACACACACAGAGCGCACACACACACACAGAGAGCGCGCACACACACACAGAGAGCACACACACACAGAGAGCACACACACACAGAGAGCACACACACACACAGAGAGCACACACACACACAGAGCACACACACACACAGAGCACACACACACACACACACACACAGGGCGCACACCTGGAGGTTTTGGGGGGTGCTGGCCGGCCAGTGCAGCCCCTGCCCAGCCGCTCCCCGAGCCTGCGCAGCCCCACGCTGCTTACAACGCCTCTGCTGTCTTACTCAGCAGGATTGTCACAAAGTCTGTGAAGGACCGAGCTTTGTCGCAAAACTCACACCCTTCAAACTGCTGGCAGAGTTTACAAATAACACCCCAAACATGCAAGTAAAACTGTTGTTAGAACTTAAATCCATCAAAAGCTTCTGTTCAGATCATTTATGAAACTTATAGCAGAAACAGTAAGTCACAGTCCTCTCATGAACGAGAAGCAAAGCAAAGTGTATGAATTAGAAGCACGCTACATGGCAGAAACAAAAGGACAGGATTATCTTTTGTTTCATTTGTTTTGGCAACAGCAAAATTAAATGTGTTTCAAGCAAAGTACTAGGACAACTGGAATGGAAATAGGAAGGAAAATGTGTCAACAAAGAAACTAACCTTTCAACTTGCCTGGAATGCTGTGCCTGTTTCTAGTCAGCTGCTGTCAGAAAGGATCCTGGAGAACATGAGGGAACTTGAAGACAGGGTATCAGGACTGGGGGGGCTCTGGAAAAAAACAGTGAAAGGATTTTTTTAAAAATTATGTGTGACATAGGAAGAAAGAGAAATACGCTATGACCAAAGTATACAAAACTCACAAACACTTTGCAGAGATATATTGGGAATGCCTTGTCACATAAAAAGCGAGCCATTATTACCGTGAGAATATCGAGTTTGCTAAAAGAAAATAATCATAGAATAATGGAATCATTTAGGTTGGATAAAGAACCTTAAGATCAAGTCCAGCTGTTAACCCCAGCCTGCCAAGTCCACCACTAAACCATGTCACTAAGTGCGTGCCGTGCCCACACATCTTTTAAATCCCTCCAGGGATGGTGACTCCACCGCTTCCCTGGGCAGCCTGTTCCAGGGCTTGACAGCCCTTTCAGTGACAACCCGCTTGTCATAGAATGTATGATTAGTTTAAGATGATGTCATATTGTGGAGGTCAACAGCTCTGAGATGAAGGAAAAACTAGACATTTTTATAGGTAGAAATACATATTTAGAATGCTAAGAACAGTATGGAAAGGAATATAGGATTTCAGTCTTGAGTTTAGCCTCGGTTTTAATTTTTAAAACTTAGGTTAAGATTTTCATTTTGTTTATCCTGTATGTGCCTTCTGCAGGATGTATTGCACCTTTCTCCAAAGCACCTAGTGCTAACCACTTCTGGAAACGGGAGATGGGACTAGCTGGGCTATGCTGTCACTTGTTGGCTGTCATCATGGCTCTCACTTCTATCACCTGATGGTTCTTGGGGAGCCTGTGCAAAGTAAGCTGGTGTCCAGTTTCAGAGGTAGAAAGGTCTGGGTGCAGCCTCATTGTTTTCACAACTGACACCACTTCTGTGTCTGCCATTACTAAGTGACATGTTGGCATTCTTCAGCATATGAACTTGTAGCTTCAGTCATGGTGCCCTTAACCAAATTCAGCTCTTGGAATGTCCCTTTACTCAGGCAGGAAGGAGGAGCACGTTCAGTAGCACAGCTTTCCTCCCTCCTGGGGAAAGTCTCAGCAAATTAGGGAATTAGGCAATATATGTACTTTATTTCTAGATCTTGTATAAAATCTATACCTTATATCTAACAATGTTGTATTATATACTTATAAGTATACATAATACTAATACCTACTTATATCTACTAATGTTACAGGACAGTACTTTTTTCTTGAAAAATATACACTGTCTTACCAAATTCACATTTTCAAATGACTATAGGAAAGCGTTCCCAGTCCTTACTTTGGAGCGCTGGTCACTTTAGGTGCACAGCAAAGCACAGAATGTAGTGTGGGCTGATTTACTTTATCTTTTAGCCGAGTAAATTAGCTCGCAACAGACTCTGCTGTGTAATGCCACAGCTGTATCACCTCTGACTACCTGTATGCCCTACCAAAGTTTATTCAAATCTGTGTTTTGCATTGATGTTCAGTGTTGTTTCACTTTTTCATTACTTTATTTTTACTTGTTTTCATTATTTGTTCTCAGTGTTGTAATAGCATTTTACAATTTTTATTATCTTTTTCCCCCAAAGATTTTCAGTCTTGATCTTGGTGGTATATCTGCTATTGTACTGAACGGCTATGATGCAGTAAAAGAATGCCTTGTTCACCAAAGTGAAATTTTTGCAGATAGACCATCTCTTCCCTTGTTTAAGAAGCTGACAAACATGGGAGGTAAGTGCTAATGTCTTTTATATAAAAATGTAATTTGTCCAAGAGATGGGTTTGTGATCACATGAAACATTTGCTTTAGCAGTTTTCTCTGCTTCTTTATCTCCTTTTATAAAATACTTGATGCTTCTTTAAAGATATCGTTACTCTTGGACTATGCTCCATAGCAAGATGTGTGTAAATTTTTGTCTTGTTTTTTTGTCTTGTTAAATCATTTTATTATCTTACGAGGGAAAAATAAAGCGTTGCGTAAAATACTGTGTCAAAATATTTTTTCAGGCTTACTGAACAGTAAATATGGCAGAGGATGGACAGAACATCGCAAATTAGCTGTAAATACCTTTCGAACTTTTGGATATGGTCAAAGGTCCTTTGAACACAAAATTTCAGAAGAATCTATGTTTTTTCTTGATGCCATTGATACATACAAAGGCAGACCATTTGATCTTAAGCACTTGGTAACAAATGCTGTTTCTAACATTACTAATTTGATTATTTTTGGAGAACGTTTTACATATGAAGATACTGAATTTCAGCACATGATTGAGATTTTTAGTGAAAATATTGAACTAGCTGCTAGTCCTTCTGTATTTTTATATAATGCTTTTCCTTGGATTGGTATCTTGCCATTTGGGAAACACCAGCAGCTGTTTAAAAATGCAGCTGAAGTCTATGACTTTCTTCATGAGCTTATTGAACGTGTCTCTGAAAACAGGAAGCCTCAGTCACCTCGGCATTTTGTAGATGCATATTTAGATGAGATGGATTGCAATAAAAATGATCCAGAGTCTACATATTCAAGGGAAAACTTAATTTTCTCTGTTGGAGAACTCATCATAGCTGGGACAGAAACCACAACAAATGTTTTAAGATGGGCAGTGTTATTTATGGCTCTTTATCCAAACATTCAAGGTAAGAACTTTGACATTTTGAGGAACCTATAAACTTTCCTATTGCAAATTTTAAATGCTTTTTCAAAGCGGTGCAGTGATCCACAATTGTAACCAAAAAGGAAGGTTTGTATATATTATTCTATTGTATCATTTACCAAATACACTATGGACAGATGTCAAAAGCTTATCTGATATGCAGATGAAGAAGATATCAGAACTCAAGTATGATGATAAAATTTTAGCATATTATTTTGTGAATACATTTTTATGAGGCTTTAATATTTTTTAATAAAGTATTCTAATACATTTAAGTTTAGTGTTGTAATGCATAATAGTGGTTGGCAGATGGTAGTCACTAACTTACACCAAAGAATATTGCTCTAACATCAGTTTCACCATTGTCATCATTTCAGAACAGGGATAACAACACGACCTGTAGATATAAGGGTCTTGAGACCTGAAGTTCTGCATAGGAACCAGATATCTTTATGTACGAAAGATTGTATTTTCTTCTTACAGTAGTAGGTGCATGACTCTATACCTTCTGATTTTCTCAGCTAGAATAATTTTTAATTTAAATTTGGTGGACAAAAAGCAGTAATTATTTTAAAATTAGAGAAAAAAGTGTATACCTATGTTTAAGATAAATACAGCTTTACTTGAAAAAAAAAGAAAAATTAAAACATGATAATGTATGTCAAGGCCTGACATGCTATAACCAGTGAAATAATTCAGATTAAATAAAGAAGCTGACTCCAATGGTCTTCTGTTGCTGCTATTGTCATTAAGTCCCATATTCACTGAGCTGGTTAAAATATCTGGCTAAGCAAATACAACCAAAGTTCGCTCAAATATGTCCTGAGAGCCATAACCTCTTGCATATTTTCTTATTTGCATTTACTCAACTATTTTCAGTAGTTGGTTAATTAATTGAACATGAGGAAACTGATTAAAAACAACAGGAAAACCTTCTTCTAGCCTAGGATTAAAAGCAAGATTTAACAGGATCTGAATTGTTATTTTTAAATACTTTGAAGGATATACTTAAGAGAAAGATGAAGCTTCTGCTCATTAAGTACGGCTAATAATTATTTTGTGGAAGCTTAAAACTGCAGTTGCTGTTTGTAGCCAGTCAGTACATTTCAGATAGTGTAAAACAAATGGGTTTGAAAAAATTAAATGTTGCTTTTATTATTCTGAATTCCACTGATTAATCTATATGCGTTGCACAGTATAATAAGAAAATCAACCAAAAATTAAGAACATTTAACAAAATGAAAAAAATAAAATCTGATTTGATAGGTACTTAAGTTTTAGGATGCATATATATATTTTTTTTTCCATATTTTAGTTTAAAATATATTAAGTGTCATAATTAATCAATAGGATATATTTATGCTTCATATTATGTAAAAACCCAAACACAAAAAGGTTCACAGTCTGTCCTGGTGCACAAACAACACATCTTAAAACAAGGATGTCCTTATTCCTTCTTTATTAAGATCTGACCAAGATACTGGTTTTCAATAAAGATTAAGAAAATTTTCTAGTTTTGTGTCACCTATGCACTGGTTGATTTTGTAGAGATCCACTCACCTAAAATAATCTCCCAATCTCAGATCTTCAGTATAATGAGTTTCTGAATTTGGATTCAAAATCAGTTCATCTGGATAAAAATAAAAATTACAGTTACCCTTTCACTTATTTAGACTTTCTCTGTCCAAGTATTACAGTATACACCAATACACATCACAGAATGTACTTTCCCTAAGCTGCTTTTCACCTTTATTTTGATGTGAAAAGTTGTCACTTCAGGTTGCAAAACCTGGTGATTCTGGTAGAATTTTTCTGCCATTGCCCAGATTTTCAGTATTGGTTCCACATGAATTATAAAAGTGCAACTTTGTTTTAGTTAGGAGCTGTTTGGCAGTTTCAACAAAGCAAGCATATCAGGAGAAAGAAGAGGCAGTTTGAATGCCTTTGAGATTATTTAAATAACCCGTGCACGCAATTTAAAAAATAGCTTAAAAAACGCCAGCGATTGGATTTGTTCCTTTTCAGTTAAATTCAGACTCCTGTTCCTCTTAACTCTCACTGTATCAGGTATTTTCAGTTAAAGAGTGAATGATTTTACACTGTGACAATGCTAAGGAAACAACAAAATTAGATAAGGGAAAGTTCAAGTGGCTAATTTCAGTGTTACCTGTGTTCACTCAATTAATGTACTTTTTCTTTGCAGCCTTTTGCTTGTTTCTTTAATTTTGAAGAGCTCCAGAAATAAAAATATGCACAAAGAAAAGTATGTTAAACCATGATTTTACAGAGAATAGTTACTTTTGAAATGAAGATTACTGGTATATATGCTAGTAATAATTCCCACTAGCAGGATAAGGAATATAGAGTCTAAATTTAACAGCTTAAAAGGCACTATATGAGACATAAAATATTTCATGTTTCAGTATCATTTTAAAAGTATATATTTTAAGGCTTAAATTAAAAAGCAAAGGATATTATACAATAAACATCTGCTTTTATTCTTGTTCCTAACAGGGCAAGTTCAAAAAGAAATTGATTTAGTCATCAGCCCAAACAAAATGCCTTCCTTCGAAGATAAATGCAAGATGCCATATACTGAGGCTGTGCTACATGAGGTTCTGAGGTTCTGTAACATAGTTCCCCTAGGTATTTTTCACGCAACTTCTAAAGATACTGTTGTGCGTGGTTACTCTATTCCTGAAGGCACTACAGTCATTACAAACCTCTACTCTGTTCATTTTGATGAAAAATACTGGAGCAATCCAGAACTGTTTTCTCCTGAGAGGTTTTTGGACAGCAGTGGGCAGTTTGTCAAGAAAGATGCATTTATTCCTTTTTCACTAGGTAAGAGTGATTCCTTCCAGTGTTCCTTTTCATCAATCTAGAGATGTATAGCACACAAATGATGGCAATAAATCAGGAGTGGACAGAACATTATAAAATATCCACAGTTCTGATGAAACAGCTATATTCAATGTAACACACTATGGACATAACATTTCAGCATAACTTTTACATAGATGAGCTTATTATATATATATAAACTAACAAAAAAGCACAGTATCTTATCTAAAGAGTCTTTACGTTTTATCATTGCAGTACCTAACTGTTAGTCATTTCACAATTAATAGTCAGTTGCTGCTGAAGTTATTACATACGGGTGATTTACACCACCTGCTTTCAAATTTCAGGTCTTAGATCAGTACCAGAAATTGCAGATTTTATTCAGAACAACCTTGGGGGTCAGCATGCCACACTGCGTTCTGTCCTGAGGAAACATTCTGGCAGTCCTAAATCATTATTGATCTGTCTTTTGATGCCTATAAGAGTGGATCATTTATCTTACATATGATTATCAATCTAAAAAATTGCATGTTCTGTGAAAGCTTACTGCCAGGGCTAGTTAGATGAAGTCAACCTGTATTGTGCATTCTATTATGCCTGTGTGACCTTACCAGTTCCAGATGTTGTTATCCATTCTTATCTTCCACAACCACATCTACTCCCTGTAACTAGTCATATGTGGAATGGGAACTAGTATTTAAAGGCATTATCCAGGACTGTTTCATATCTTTCTACTGGCCAGGTAATAATAATTGGCAGTAGATGTAATTAAGAAAGTTGAGGACAGTGACTGGAATTCACAGTATCATTTTTTTAAAAACATCTGTCTAGATTGGCACTTCCAGACAAGATAAAGTAGCTAATAGCTTATCTAAAAAAATCTGACAAAATTAATTACAATGGCATTTCTGTAGTCAGAAGAACAGATTATCTTAAAATCTGTTTCTTACCTTAATAGGTAAATTATCACCTCTCCTCTCTTACAGAATATTACCAGTAAATTCATACAGCTCCTCTTAGAACACAGAAATGAACATTCTTACTCATAAGAGTGAAAATGTAGTTGAACACATCTTAAGTCTTTTCAAAACCTTCTTTTCAATCCAGGAAGAAGACATTGTCTTGGAGAACAACTAGCTCGAATGGAAATGTTTTTGTTTTTCACTTCATTACTACAACGATTTCACCTGTGTTTTCCTCATGGTGTGATTCCAGATCTCAAACCAAGATTAGGCATGACTTTACAGCCACAGCCATACCTCATCTGTGCAGAAAGACGGTGAAAAGAAGTGTCTAGATTGTCAGGTGGAGCACAATACACAATACTCCAAATTGTAACTGAGGATTCACTTTGCCTCCTGTTTCTAAATGTGCTTATGTCAGAACAACAAACATGTAAAGGACTTGCAGATAAATTGTATTGGTGCAGAAGTTAGTCGTTCCTTTTTACTTGGTTTTCACAAAAAAAAAATCCTCAACCAAAATTTTGAAACACATCCTGTGTTTAAACTTGACGTTTTCACTCCAAAAGTCTGTTTTGAATCTAACTTCTGATTCAGCTTTTAAATATTTAATTACTTAGCAAGATATTTTACTTTGAGAGGGTATTTTTATAAGCATGGAGAATATGGTTCAAAATTTTTATACTTGGTTCATCCATCAAAACCTCATTTACATTATTCCAACCAGGCTGTTCTTTATAATTCTCCATTAATTTTAGAGAGCTAAAAAGATTTTAAAGGTATCTATTCAAATGTCTGTAACTCAGAATAAACTATCTTTTCCAGCCTTGACAAACCAAATCTCTATGAAAGCATCTTAGTCTTTCCTCCTTCTTGCCTGTTCTTCCCTATTGGTCATAATTTGTTAGTGAATCAGATAACCACATGAATTCACCTTTAAGATCATTTATGGCTTGCTTCTCATTTAGTAACATATATAAAGTGTTAAATTATTGCCATACTCCTGACAACTACAGCTGTCTTTTTTTGCCACTTTATGGCATTTCCAGACACGTGTCCTCCATTGCCTCCCCACCCAAAGCATTATATAATGATTAATCTCTACCTAAGTAGGCTGGAAAAAACAGCGTTCATGTTACCAGAGGCATGTGCAGCTATACTACGAGTCAAGAAAATAAGCTGCTCATGCTTCTAACCAGAGAAGAGACCTTTTGGGGACAGAGAATGGAATAGGGTAAAGAGAAACAGATTTTAAACGGATTTTAAAACAAGTTTTAGGCCTAGCAGCTACTCTTTGCTTCTGCCAGCTTCATTTCTTATTTGTGACAGCTCTTGCTTTATTGGTTGTTGGTAGATGAAGATTTATGCATGATGGCTCTGCAGGAGAACCTGATACTCTAAATACGGTATGTTCAGTCCCCACCATGTGGGGTGAAGTAAGACTCCAGAACAGGGCTCAGAACAAAACCCACCCTGAGCAAACAGCTACTTAAGGACAGGGATGAATATTAGACCTTGCTCTTTATACAGCTTCTGCTTCAACTTGGAGCTCTAGGAAACTTCAAAGGCAGGAGTTGGTGTTTTTCTGCTGGTGTTTTCATCTTATACTGAGCATAAATACTTTATTTTGGAAAAAAAAAGCAAAAAAGAAGGATCAAACCAAGCTTATATCAGTCCGCTTCTATAGCAGCCTATTGACTTAAGATGCAGCAGGTCCAGATTAGATTACTTACCCTATCTGAGGGTACTCAGACCTACATGTCCCACAGAGAGCATCTCAAACATGTTCCTGGTGCTCTGAAGAGGGTGGGCGGGCTACTCCTCTTGTTGAATGACCGCCTTTCTGGAGAGAAGGGTTAAGAGTCAGAAAGGAGAGGAAGGAGGTTAGCGGGATTGCTGTCCATTGGGCACAGCATGAAAGCTGTGAAGAAACCACTCCTGAGATACTGGGAAACAGTGGGGTTTAGGAGACAAGACAGGCTGTTCTGGATACCTGCACAAGTAGATATTGTATGCTTGTGAAATGCTGAAGTAAAAATTGTGAAATCTACCAAATTTAGGTGCCTTCAGAATGAAGCAATACCAAACAGAAGCCTTCAATGCTACAGTTCTGGATTCATGGTAATTCTTCCTATATTCCATCCTGTGCTTTTAGTTCAGACAGCCAGAGTTTTGTTAGTATCCTTCTAGATTGCAAGAACTTTGGTTAAAACATAATTAAAATAATCCTAATTGAACTGGGGGAGGATTAAAAAAAAAATAAAAAATAAAAAAAAAATCAAGAACCAGTTCATGCAGGGGCTACATTCAAAATGCAGCTGGCCAGTGGTAATTCCCTTTTGCTGAAGTATTTTGAGATCTAACTCCTGGCTACTTTTTAATCCATTTAATGAGAACCATATTGATTATATGTCATTCAGGTTTCTAAATCAAAACGCCTTATAAAAGCCTCAGAATATCAATCCAGGGTTTTACTCTTATCTGCCAACCTAAAGTCTCATTGAAGCAATTAATTACCTCTGACAAACTGTCTTTCCTATAAATCTATATCAGTATTAGCTATATTTACATGTTTCATTCTGTATCAACTTTTCATTATTTTCCCTCTGACTTAGAATTATCCTAATGAGCCAATTTAATCATTTGAAATACTGCCATAATAATATTTCTTTCCAGTCCTCTGGAATTTCTCCATTGTATCAAGATTGATTAGTAATGAACATCAGTAGCCAGCCAGATGTTCAGAATTTCTTGGTGAGACTTCTATAGCTGAAATAACTAGCATAGCTGGCTGCTTTTTAACATCATTTTGGGATTAAAGGTTCATATATTAACCAGTATATGTTTTTCTGGCTGTAGAATTTAAGGATGAAAAAAGACATCAAGCAATGTGTCAAAGTCTGATTGTTTCCATTTGCAGAGGTTTTACCTTTCTGGCTTTAAATATCCTAATGGTTTGGATTAAAACAATGTGTCCAGATACTGATGGAAAGATTTCCTGATAATTAAGTTGTAACCTCTCCATTTCTGTATATTAATGCAATTTATTACGCTTTTGGTTTTGCCATTTATTGCACTTTTGGTTTCACTATTTTCCTAAATTTCATTCCCTCCAGTACTTATAGTTTTCTCATTTTTGCATTTTGCAGAGTTAGCTCTGAGTTTGTGATGATAGTTTTCACATACAGGTGTATCACAGCCACAAAGAAACTTTCATGTACCTTCTCTGTAACTCCACTGCCATTCCCAAAGGCAGCGAAGGACTCTGCTGTAACGTAGCTAAAAATGCATATCTAGTTTGCCTTTGCTGCTCTCAATCCCCGTACAGTTTTGAATAATTCTTTTTTCTAATTTGTCCCAGAAAATAAATCCACTTACAGGTTTTTTTTTTTCCTCCTCTGAGATTATTGCAATGTTCTTTGTGCTATTTTTTTGGTCTTGTTCAGTATTTTTAAGTGCAGACTAGATTCAGCAGTCTTTCCTAAGGAATAAGAATTTTAGGATTAAGACTAGATTTTATATTATTTACTTATTTCAATTTCTCCTTGAGCAATAACTTTTCTGAGTATACTCATAGAAATTCTGCTAATTGGAGAATATAGTCAACTCACTATTGCATTAGTTTACTATATCCCATTCAAAGGTCTCCACAGTCAACTACAGTGTAATACCAGTAGAAGATTATGAGCTGCTGTATGTTTCTCCTACATCTATTTCATTCATCTTGGCTCTGGCTTGGTTTTGTACACTTATGTTAAACCAGGCACTCTAGAAGTGGTTCTGTGCCTTTGCTCTTTTGTCCCATTTCTGTACCATGAGATGGGTGCTTTCTGCCTAGTTTCTCAGACACAGTCTATTCCTATAGCTACTCCCACAATATCTTAAATCCTCCTTTCTCATACTCTATCCTTAAGTTTAAGTTTTTAGGTTAACCTTGGCCATGCCAACATTATCAGAAACTGAAAAAGGAACACTATAAACATGTTATATATGACACAGAAAGAATGCTGAAAAAAATCTTACTCTTTAGCACTCAATTTCCTGAGCTTTCACTAGTTCCTATAATACTAGTGAATATAAGCTTAATGTGAAGATAAAAAATGCAGGAAGGTGCACTAATTTATGCTTTCAGAAACTAACTATACAAAGTGAGATTTCATAAAAGCTCAAGAAACATTACTGCTTCTCTGAAAGTAAGTAGTTTGAACTTTTGTCATATATGCTTTATATGTATCCAGCATGTGCTGTGAGAGAAAGACCTAGAGAATCATAATAATGCTTTTTTGTTAAGTTTGCCAGGACACGCTAGAAATAGTTCAGCTAACTTGGACTATAATGCCCCAGGGTGTAGCTACATCTTTTTTCAGTGAACAATCTCTCGTGGCTTAGATGTTAATTTCTCTTAATAAGGGGTTGATAAAATAGAAACAGAAAAAAGGAGAACATTATAGCTGGTGTTTATAATATAGCTTGTATTTTATAATATAGCTTGTATTTTAATGTTATGTACACACTGTCAAGTGTGTACTGTTTTAAATCAGAACTAATAACTGTCTAGAGAATTGGTCATACCATCTGGAAAAATGAGAGACAGTTAAATAAAGAGAAATATTATAAATGGGGAAGAAGAGAGTAGATTGAGAGCAAAAAGACAATGTGTTCTAATTTTTGCAATTATTTATAAGTCTATATGAAGCATGAGTGGTTTATCTGGAAAAATAATTACAGTTCTTTTGATGACATTTCTGGATTGACTTGGCAGAAATTTTTCAGACTAAGGACCAGAAATCACTGTATCTGTAGCAGCCACACCGCTATTTCATACTGGAATTTACAAAGAGCTTGCTTCTTTCAACCTTAACTAAATGTATCACGGAACTGTGGATAGAACCTACCCTTAACAACCATTCTGTGTGCTCATGGACCCATTCCCCTTTTTTATTGCTACTGACATGAATATTTGCTGAATTGAAAGCTGCCAAACAGATGCCATTCCTCTATTCCAGGTATTCTTGCTAAGGAAACTTCAGTATACTCCAAGGGGGAGAATAATTCTGGATCTACCATACAGGCATTGTTGATAACTAGTTCTGCAGTACTACACAGAATGATCTGATGTGCACTGACTTTATACTGCAAGAATTACGAAATTATGAAATCATAATTCTGAAAAGAGTTCAGTTGATTTACATTCATTTTGTACACTCACATTACAATCTATTCATTTCCCAGAGTATGTTTTTGACCTCCTATGGGCCAGATCCAATATCAATAGAAGGAAGGTCCTTCCTTCTGGACTCTGGCCTTTTTGGAAGTGTTCAAATATAAATCCAGATGTCTGTAAGCCAATGACATAGAAAATAGGCATAGAATGAGGGAATTCTATATTGAAAAACTGTAATATTCTGGAATGCTGCAAGGTACTTCTACCTATTTATAAGCTGACCAAATAGTATGTGATCAAACAGGGCAGCACTGTGTCCAAGCTAATATGCTTCCATTTCAGAAAGATGTATTATTTCAGACTTGGTGAGACACTGGCACTGTTAGAATGTTTTTGGATAAGCTGGAGGCTCAAGCATGTCTCCAGAATACACACCACAGAAATGTACTTCAGAACATACTGCCTAGTGACAGTTAAGACAATTCATTTGCTTGTTTTACCAAACACATGATTAAGTGACTTGATTACAGTCTAACAGCTGTCTAATCAGAGAACAAAAAGATAATAAAAGATCTCTGCAGTAAGTAGACAACAATATAAATAGAAGTCAAGGTAGAATATCTTTAAACTAGGAACCAGGGGCATATTTTGTACAGTATTAGATTAAGAACCAGGTATGTAACTAGCAGTGAGGGTAGTTATTCCTGGATTTCCAGATTTTAAAATCAGTTATCAGACCTTACTTCTGTGCTCTCATTGTAATTTGCACTGTCTTCAGCATGAGAAGTAAACTACATCAGTTTATAGTAGTTCCTCATGTCTCAATCATCAGCTTATAAAATGCACTGTTCTCTCTGAACTCCAAACCTCTGCTAGCTATCCAAGTGTTAAAGCAGCGTGAGCTCGAAGCAGGCAGGTCTGTCTTGGTTTAGTATGTCATTCTGCTACACAATCAGATTCTGAATCTAATTCTGATTCAGGCTCTCTGAATAGTGAAAATAAACTACTAAACTGCATTTTTTTTTTTAGCCTGAATTGAGCCTAATAGTTTGTAGAAGCACTGGCAAGTAGATGAGGCAGATTATGTTCTCATTAAGATAGCAGATTCACCTGAAGAGTAGCAAGTTCAGAAAGGACACAATCTAAGATAGTCAAATGACTTTGAAAAAGGGGTGAAAATAAGATTATGTAAATTTTGCAACAAAGCATTGTATGGGAAAATACAAGGATAAACATGGGAAAGGAAAATCATAATGGTGAAGATGCCAGATCAGAATTTTTATTTGGGTGACGTAGATGGAATGCTGAAAACACAAGGTAATACAGCCAGGTACAGTGGACTAGTCAATAAGAGTTTGAAAGGTAGACTCTCCATATAACTCAGTCTGTGAAGGTACAGATGTGCACTTCCATAGCAGCTAGATGTCTGAGGTGGTTTTTTTCGGCATTGGGCTTTATAATTCGAATCCTTTGTCTTATCAAGATCAAATTAAACTTCTGTTCTGGAAATATTATGCCGCCTTCTGTCCTTTCATACAATACAATTTGAGGATCAGCAGAGTCTTCCATTTCTAGATTATCCCTTAAGATATTTTTGAGGGCTGTCAACTATCTCAATGTTGATGTCATTAGAATTAGGCAGAACCCATACTCAGAGTGGTCATTGCTTAGGAAGACTGCCAGACTTCAGGAGACATTACGTTTGTTACATTCTTCTGAATAAGTAACAATCCAAATAGATTAAATCCATTAAAATAATGGAGTGTATCAGGAATGTGCAATCTAATCCAATAGTTTACTATTACTGGAGCAGATGGCTGCTTGCCTAAAATTTTATATGTAATATATACCAGCCTATAGTAATATACCAAAAAATGGAACAAACTTACTATTTATTCTCTTGCTGTTTTCAAGTGCTGACTTCCTTCTCTATGCTTGTACTAAAAACCTTAAAAGAAATATTTTTAATTTGTATAAACTATGACTTATCAGAAGCATAAAGAAGTATTACTTATAAAAAAGGATGACCTTTTTACATTAGAGTTAATTCGTTAGGATGCTTAACCAAATTAGTTTCACCATTAGCATCTAGCCAACAGGATCCATGATGTATGCCCCATGGACTCTCTTATACCCTCACTAAAGCGAGGGAATAAAGGGTGGCTCAATTGTTGTTCAGGTACTTCACTAATATAGGTAATCCAGGTAGGGTTTCATACCAATAATGAATGAAAGTTAGGTAATAGAATCACTATGGATAAAACATCTTAAAGAATTCCCTGTTACTCTCAGGTAATTAAGTTTCCTTTCTCCATATGCATCCCTGTTTAAGGAGTCCAAATGCCCTTTTGGTTCTCTTGCAAAACAAACTCAGTTAAAATTATAATGCTGGTGGAACATGAACTACAGCAAAATTTTATAAGCCTAACTTTTCCAGGAGAAACATAGGTACTTACATCCTTTTTTGTGCCTATATAGGTTAGGAAGTTAATTTAATTGCTGTTTTGGGGAAGAAGTTGCTTTTTAAAGCCCCTTGAAGGTATCTCAGATCTTATTCCACAACAAGATGTTCTACATTGTATAAAGACACTGTTTCTCCCAAAGAATACACAGTCTTAAACTGTCACAGTACAGAGGGAAATGCAACATACCTTAATATCACATTTTTCTTCATCATAAATTGTAGATACAGCCTATAGAATATTAAAGTTTTTCATGTCATTAATGAATGTCATGATGATACATTTGAAAAGAGACTGTAAGAATAATTCATTGTTGATTGCAACACAACTCAGTGCTAAGGGCTAAAACTTACCTAGAAATCCCCACTTCCTTTAACTAATCCTTATTGTAAGTATACGAATTACATAATCTTCACAAGCATCCAACACCTCCCAGTATCTTAAGCACGCACTTTCGTAAGATCTAAAGAGGACCATATAGTTTGACAAGTATTTAAAATACAATAAGCTTTAGAAAGCTAACTTCAGACAATCATTTTTTTAAAACATCTTGGCTGCTGCATTTCCATTTGTTCAAAAGCTGACAAATAGGCAGAATCTTAACTCTGGCTGAGCTTCAAACCTTGTCTTATTTTTCAAAAGGATTCTATCTCTCTCCCTCAACTAATAAAAAGACTATGTCTTCTGGGACATGCATCACCAGTTGAGTACTGAGTAAATGAAAAGCTTTTAATATTCTCTGAAATAGAGATGCAGTTGACACATCCAGTTCCTGTTGTTTAAATGTTATTATTTGATTATTTTCTATCATTGTGCACATTTTAATATTAGAATTTAAGCTGAATCATATGGACCTCATCTATAGTCTTAGTATTTAAAAAACAGGTCAAGAAAATATGTTACACACTTCAGTCATCTGACCCAGTAATACATTTTTTAAGCTGTTTTTCCAAGTCCTTTTTACTTTTCCAAACACTTCCTTAATATCCCAAGGCAATCTGTTTCAGTGAGTGACAGCCCTCTCAGTCCTGAGACAATTAGCCATGGTGAGTTTGAATCTTCCTTCTTGTAATCTAAAGCTGTTACCTTTTGTCCTAAACACTATGAACACTGAAAGCATTATTCTGATCACATTGCTCTTTGAAGCAGCTTATTAAGTATTTAAAACCTCAGAATATCTCACTTAAGTCTTATTTCCTCTAGACTCACAGAAGTCTCTTGAATTAATTATCTCTTTCTCCTCCTTTTTAGGCCATATCTTCCACACTTCTCATCAGTCTCACTGGTCTGTAATGGAATTCTGCAGTATGTCTAATGGGCAGATATTTTTCCTGGCATGTGACATCTGAAATTAGAAATAGTATTTTGGTGATGCCTTACTTATGATGAATAGAAAAAATTATTACAAACCCATTCTCAGAGATAAATAGGAGGCCTTCATAAATCACTTGACCGAGAGAAAGCTTAGTTAATATATGAGTCAGATAAATTGGCAATACCACAGAGATTAATCAATTGCAGTAGAGTGAATGTCATGATAAAAGAAAGAGGGATATACTAAGTCTGTTTGAATGACCACACACAGGAGCAAGCTTTCAGATCTAACTTGCACAGGTGACAAAGCCTGTGGTCTGCTCCTCATGTACAATAAGTAATGTCAAGCTTACCCTTTGGATTTTTGGTATAATACTTACATTTTAAGCTAAGCGTTAGTCTTTGATTTCTATGCAAGTAAAATGAAAAGACTTTGATCTCATTCAAGGTGCAAAGGGTTCTGCTGATCTGAAGAGATGAGTCAGAAGTGAATCATCAACCTGTTTTTTGGCAAGATATTTAGAACATGGACGAATCACAAGGTGAATGGTAGGAAGCACTGGAAACGCTACGCTCTCTCACTGTTATTTAAAGGCTCTATTACTTTAATGTTACATATTTTTATTTTTCCGAAACCTCACAGGTAAACCACAAGGCAGAAAGTTTCTCCTCTGTATAAGATTTTTACTCTCTTTACTTAGATGTCACAGTTGGTGACATTCAGCCAGGTAACACAGCCTGTGTAAGTAGAACCTATCATAGACACCAGTTGCTATTACCTGTAATCTCTTAAAGTACAAAAGTCAACAGATGACTCATGGTGTACAGGTTCCAAAAGAAAACTTCTGGTCAAACATTTCTGACTGTGTTGTGCCCTTTTTAAAGGGTGTTCGTAGTGTCACACAGAGCCAAGTAAGTGCCAGTCACTTAAATACATTAAGCATTATTCAGTATCATGCCTGCATCACAACAATAGCATTTAAAGTCAGCCAATTTCTGGACAGATGTTTCAATCTCAGTACCAAAGGAAAACAGTTCCTTCTTTACTGGAACCACCTTCTAGAGCTTAATGCTATTATTAACAAGTAGCTAGTAATGCTACTTTTTTTTAGAGTATTGCAGATAACAAAAATGAGACTAACCAGAAGTATTATTTCAAGTCTAGCCAAAAATGTCTTAGAGAGATAAGAGTAACAAATGGACAACACAGCCACTGAGACAGACCGCTTTGTTAAGAGCCATGTATCAGTTAGCTGGATTCAGAAGGATGTGGGGGACATACACCAAGCCAGGAGGGTCAGTGCCAACTAGAAACTCAAGTGCGCTGGAATTTTACTCCTATAGCAGCCTCGTCCATAAGATTTCTTTCCTCTTTCCTCTGAAATACAAGATATTATTCTTTCTCATTAAGCAGAGGACAAAAGTACTAATTGTTGATGGCCCTATTAAATTAAGATCAGGTAGGGACCAATTAACAGTTGTGTTCTTTTGCCAGCTTCATCTCTGAGAATCTGCTATAGCAAGTTAACGGCTTACTTAGGAAGATATTGAAAATTCTTCATTGCAAAAATGAAAGTAATTCATTACCTCATTTTCCTTAACACAGATATGAGGAAACACGTTGTCCAGAAACACAAATCTGAGGGAAAAAAAAGCAAAATAAAACACTGCCTTGATCATACTTAAAATAACTCATTAATCAATTTTGTCTATTTATTTTCTCTCATCTAATCTTTGCTGGCCACAGAAAGATAAATTTTCTAAAACTTGCATCACAACTTAAATTATAATAATTGTATCATTATAAGTAGCATAATTTAATTTTCCTTTCTGTTTTAATTTCTAACCATCCCAATTCTGATTTAGCAAAGATACCCTGTTTCTGTATTCTTTTTGAGACAATGAAGTGGCTTGAAACAAACAGCATCTCTCATCTGAATAAGAACATATCTTTTATGGGTGTGTTTATGCCATCCTTGTATCTCCTTTCTAATCCTCACCACCTAAGCTAATTCCATTCTTTTACTCCAAAACATGTCTCAAAGACTGGGATTCCTGATCTCACACTCACTAGTGTATGAGGCACTTCCAATTTTGTGCCTCCCACACCTTCTTAAATGTTTTTTGGACAAAAGGGAAAGTACTGCCCTGTGAATGTTAGTGCCATACGGTGGATTACCTCAAATTGTGTACACTTGCAGAGGAACCAGAAGCCCAGCCTCAATTACACCTGCCCAGGAGGAAGCACCAAAGCTAAAAGTGAGCTCTCAAATTCTGCTGAACTCTTCTGCTGATTCACTTGCCACTGGTTGTGGTTAAAATTGAATGCAAGAAGTACAGAGAAGGAATGGGTTTATGGACAGAGCAAATCAGGTCTCGCACAAACTTTGTTAGCTTGGACTTACCTTAAATAATGTTACAGCAGTCATTTCATTAGACTCATTAGACTCACCACCTAACTTTGTCATGGAAGAAAAGGAAGAGGGAAGAGGATCCAACTAGTTCACTTTGACTAGTTTATCACCATCGCAACATCCGGAGCTCTCCAGAGGCATGGAGGGAATTGGGTCCTTACATAAAACTTCGTAGTCTACTTCTGTATGCACAGGAGCAAGTAATTCAATGTACATTGTAAAAGAAGGCAATGGGGAGATGGGACACTCTTGACAGGAAAGGGGCTGAAGATTTGACTTAAACCTGTGAATATTGTCCATAAAAGGCATATCTACTGTAGCAGCATAAACTTCAGTGTAGGCTAATTTGGTCTACCTCTTGACAACAACAAAAAGTGGTGAGTGTTGCTTTAGAAAGTATTTTAAGTGTAGTTTTTGTGTGCTTTTCTTAGCATCCATTGGTAGCTGTGAATTGAAGTGTGATCACAGGTTTAAATTGATTGTAATTTCTCAGTGGGTTGTTACCAGCATAAGAATGATAAGCCTTATACGGAGATACATTATTGTTGACAACAGCTCAATCAACATTCAAATGACCCTCCATTACTTTTTTTGAAAGATTAAGACACCTTGAGTTACAGTTACATCCACTTCTGCAAATGTACCCTGAACCAACTTTTGATGACATTAGTACATTCTTTTCCCCTTGCTCTTAGAGTAACAGTCACATATTATGTATGGACAAATATTAGGCATTATAAGGTGGATTTTGAATACATTCATAATTAGACATATCTTTGAAGCAAGCTGTTATAACTTGAAAATATCTATTTGGAAATATACATTTGCATTATATTTCATTAAATACAGAGGTTTGCTACTTGTTTCTGAATTTAAAAACTGTTTCTGGATTTCCAAAGAGTTTAATGGAAACCTGAGATAAGAAAGTTGCTAGCAAAGTTGTCACCAGATACAAATGCTGCCAATGCTTTAGTAAAAGATAAAATGTTATTTTTACCACCTTATTCTTTCTATATATTATTTTTAATAATACTTTTAGAAAAGGAAACTCAATAGAAAACTGTCACGTAAAAGAATATAGCGGTAACTTCAGACAAGTTCATTTACATCTTCAGTCAAAGCAAAATGAAACTAAACAGTGTTCAAGTTTGTTTTTTTTTTATAGACAAGCACATAGGCTAAACAAAATGCTGTGAATACAGCAAACTAAGACAAGCACAGTTTCTGTAGTCTTCAAATTATCTGTTAGGAAAATATCCCAACAACAAACTTAAAATACATGTGAATGATAAATAAGTGCCAGCTTCAATAATGAAACATTTTATTAATGACAGAAATATCTGGTTTTAACACTGCTTGTGTTACAAAAATGCAGTGATAGTAATAATGGCAGCAAAGGGGAGTTTGGCACTGAATATATAAAATAGCAAAAGCACGTCTCAGTGGTCTTCTCAAAAAGCTTATCAGTGGAAAAAAGAATTTATTTCAGTTAAACTGGCCAATCAAAAAGCAGAGTAAAAATGGTGTAAAATAGTGCAATACAACTTACACAAGGTTATTTTATGAAAGTTGCTTCTCTTTTTCAAGTCAACTGATGTAACTGTAAACACAAATATGCTAAGATACATTTAGCAACTTGCACACCTGTGCATTTGTTTTTATTCAATTCAACTGCGCAGCATAAAAATGTTTAGTACTAAAAGGTGCACTTTTAAAACTAGCTTTATTTGTGGCTTGCTTACATACTTGTAGCCTAATTTCTAATTTTTTTTTTTTTTATTAGACCTACAATGGCAGTGTTCCTAAAAATACATTTGTGTTGAATACCTAGGATTATCATTTAAAAACTCAACAACCTAAAATGTAATATATTACAGTGGTGTTTAGCTTACTATTAGGCTTTACAAGAAGTTTTGACGTTCTGCTTTCCATATGGATATTTTAGGATGTATATCAAACTTGAAGGCAATGTAAGTTATGTCTGTGATTGGAGAAAAGATGAAGGGCACATTAAAATACACTAGCCATTTTGAACCACTAGTTTATGTCTTTAAAAAAAAAAAGTCTTTAATTCTCCTAAAGTTTTACATACAAACAATAAACTTAATATGATCTTATTTCCTTAAAATTTAATACTGGAAATTGGTGCAAGATAAAAATCTATGATGTGGTTGACTTGTTTTTAAACAGGAACCTGAGTAAGGGCAGGTAATATAGCGTTATGACTAAAAGAATACAATTCCTTAATAATTTAAGTAGCTGAACAGGTTTTTAATGTTCTACCACAAAACAGCAAGGCAACAGATGATAATAGCCTTGTATTCAATGAATTATCATGAACACCCACTGCAAACCTGAATATTTTCTGCAAAAATAAAACATCAGATTATGCACAATAATAAAAAGCATCAGAAATAGATGCACCTGGATTTTTTTCTTTTTTAACCACAAATACCAGAATTCAGCATTTCTGTCACAGTCCTTGAACAGCTGCTCTGAGATGACTACATTAAGCACACTACTGCACTAAGTAGACACCCCACAACAGGCTTGCACTGCAACGGTAACAGAGTTTTCATATAGGCACAGACTTTCTCATTCATGTTCAAAAACAACATGAAATAAACAACTCAAGACAATATTAGAATTCATCCCACATTTCCTTATTAGCAAAAAGTTCTTGCCACTTTGGTAATTAAAGTCACTGAACGTTTTTAAAAATTGCAGGTACCTCAAGGAAAAGAAGAGTTCCATATTCAGCAAGGCAGCATTATATCAGGATATTTTATACCAACTAAGGCATAAAGAACTTTGCATCAGGGTATACAAAATACTCAATCTTTGAATAAAGTTTCATATTCTGTGTGGTGAAAGTGCATAGGAGTGGGATTCCACTAGCATAGAAAGAATCCTCTCACAGTATTAAGGCCTTTCAATTTTGTGTGAGCTGTATCAGGCTAAAGTCAGCACAGTGAAAAAAAAATAGGCTATCATACTGGACACCACAGAAGTTTTCTTAGCAAGTCTTGTCTTCTCCTAGTTGTCGCTCGTCTTCTTCATCAGCTTCCTCAATAACCTGAATTTCATCTGCTTGAGGTAAAGATGAGATCTCAGTCAGCAGTTTAGCTCCTTCAGAGTTATTTTTTTCTTCCTCTTCAATAGCTTTCTTCCATATTTTGTGATTTTCACTGAGATGGTGTATTAGCTGGAAAAATATTCGTCTACCTTTTTTTCTTTGAGCTTCTGTAAAATTATAAGCATATATGATTGTTTGAGATTCAAAGTAATTGTATTTTACACATACAAAACCAATGGCATGTTTTAAGAGGGATGTAAATTTGAACAAAAACACATGGATGCTTACTCAGAATACTTAAATATTGACACCGCAAAAGATAACAGTGAGTTTGTTTCAAATTGCAAGCCTCCTGGTATTAATAAAAATTTTATTAAAAGAGTAAAATTTATGAAGCAGCAAAACTGCAAAATCTACAACATTTATACTATACAATTTCAACCATCATTGCTACGTCTGAATCTATTAAATGAGAACCATATGTGCTAACTGAAATACAGAAACTTACTTAGAATAAGATCATCTTCCATTTCTTCATCATCACTCTCCAACCGTGCTCCATCATCATCTTCAGTACTTTCTGCATCCTCCTCCTCTTCATCAACCCATTGCCCTGGAAGCAACCCAGCTGCATTATATGAATTACAAAGGGGGCCAACTATGTGAGTGATGAAAGATTCTTGCAGTTTTGCAAGCTGTGGAGAAGAACGATCCATGAAGGGGCTTATAGGTAATCCAAGACTTGCTTCTTCATCACCCTGAAAAAGAAATTTAAAAAAAAATTCTGAACTTCTCACAAAATTAACTTTTATTCTAAAGATTATTTTTAAGGAACCAATAAAAATCACACAGATTGTATCTTTACTAGAGACAATAATAGTACAGATCGAGTGAATGAAAATGTAATTAGGCCAGTTTAAAATAAAGACATATTAAGGCTCAGACTTCCATAGCCCATAATCCTCCCTTCAGCTTTGCTGCAAGATACCCTTGTGCATTGATGGAGGCCTAGTTCTACTGGAGCTGCCATTCCTCTGCCTTTACAGGATGGCTTCAGGGTAGGAAGAAATTTTACTTCAACTGCCGAGCTGATGAAAAGAGAAAATGGGAGAGCAATCAGCTAGAGTAAGGCATTCTGGTAAATAGCTTCCCCCAAAAGCCATAGAAGAATGAAATTAACAATAACATCCAGAATAAAATGGTTTGGTTTTGGTTTTTTTCCCATTTTAAAAATCGGAGAAGAAAAAAATTGAACAGTTGCTGGTACACAACTCTGAGTTATAATCACTTATTGAGAACTTCTGTGGACCTGATAGTTTTATGAAAAAGATTTTGCTAAAGGACCAGCTTAGAATACTAAGGTGTCAGTGTAAGCACTTCAGATTATTATTGCTGTTGCTTTAATCCCCCAAGTGGTTTTGTTTGCTTTTATCTTCCTAGATTGAAAAATATTTGTCCGTTCTTGTTTGTTGCCCTAAATACTTACCTCCTCAGAAAGCTGACTACAGAAAAATAACAGAGTAGAAATGTAGATTGTATTTTGGGTAGTTTACAGAAGTTGTAAATATAAAAATGGGCAACAAATTTTCAGTCTTTTTTTCTAGCAAATCTTGATTATTTATCAAACTTCCACTGTAAAAATTTACATTTTAATACTGTTACTTATGGGTATCTTTAATATTTCATTTTGAAAGTTTTGAAATATCTTCTGTCTTTGCACTAGGTGTTGGCTGAAGATACATTTCCAGTCTTGTGGATTTCATACATATTCTTTAATCTGGAAAAATATCAGTGAACTTAAACTCCCAAAGTGGAAAAATTTCTTTAGGTTTATCAGCATCATCCTAAGATTAAAAACAAACCAACCAAACAAACAAGAAAAAAGAAAAACATTAAAAGTAGACTAATATATTAAAAAAACAGACATTAGCAGGGAATGAGATTTGCAGCTTCTAACAGAATTGACAGGAAGTAAAAGATTATGTTAGTATGTTACCTATAAAAATAAGTTTTTAGTATTGAGGAGAAGCTAGAAATATCTTACCTGAAGATTTAACACAAGAAAAAATGTTTAATACAGTTGTACATTTAGTAATGCATAGAATTGATCATTTGCCTGTCATTACGAAAAAAGAGCAAGTGACACTGTGCATACCCACCTGTTCATAGAATTCGTTAACAATGCCTTCCGTCCATTTCAGATGCAGCTCTCTAACTTTTGCTGGGCCATTGATATCTGCCAGTTTGATGCATATTTGACAGGCCAGTAGGCGATCATTTTCATTGCTCCATTCTATACCATGACTGTTGATATCATTGACCTGGATTGAATACATACATTTTAAAAAATTAAGATAACACTATTAATCAATGATGTTTGGCATTGCCCCCCCAGGCTCGGCACAATAGACATTTACATTCATTTTTAAATATAATTTTTTGTCTTATAGAGTAAAAAAAGTCATTCACTATCTCTCAGATGACAGAAATGTGAGATGTCTCCTCTGGGTCCCTATGTCCCATCTGCTAGGCTTATAGGCAATCTACAAAACAATCTACAGTTGGTTTGTACAAAGAAAATACTCTATTTCCATTAAAAATTTTAAATAATATAAAACTTTAAATGAAAGTTATTATAAATTTTTAGTATACTTAAATCAGCATATTGTGACCAGCACAGTGTAGACACTAAAATGTAACAAACCTTGGCATTAAATTCTGCAAGGAAATCAAAATGCTTCTTGAGATCTGTGGCAAGGATTGCTTCAATCACTAAGAAACGAAAACGTTTGAATTCTACATGATCAAGGTTTGATAAAAAGTTGTATTCTGGTCGTGATAAGAAAAGATTCCAGGCTGAAGCAGCATGGTGATTTTCTAAGACTGATCTGTCATTGTAGAGAACAGCCTACAAAACAAAACAAAAGAAAATAGAATCACAAGTGACAGTAAAGATTTAAAATTATAATTAAATAAGCTTAATGGCTAGTCGGAAACAAGTCTTAGTTTAAAAACTAGAAATCACATTTTGCCTTCTAGTTTTGAGGGTGAAACGGACATAGAAGATTAGAAAAACAAACAAAGAAATTAGCAAATCTTTTTCTTTCCTTAAATCCCTTAACAATGTCTTAGTGATACCTCCATTCACGCCGTAGGGACCTGTACACAAACTGCTTAAAATGTAGACTTTGCACTCTTGGCGGTATGTGTGGAGCACACACACTAAGGTAAGAAACAAAAACAAAACCAGCAACAAGACCTCCACATCAAAATTTCTTTTAATTCCAGTATTGTTTTAAAAACAAACAAAAAACAAACATGAAGAGAACTCCAAAGCATATAAGAACTGTGGTTACTGTGGTTAACATGAAATGGTGTGGAGTATCACTAGTTTTCCATGTGCTTTGTTTAATGCTGATTAATACAATTTTATCTGCAAATGAGTTACTAAAATATTAAAACCGTAGTAGATTTTACTCACAACTCCTGTGTTTATACAAAACATCCTAGAAAATAATTAATTGAATATAGATTAAATAGGACCTGAAAAAAATTCTTTGGAAAAACTGCAATAGTAATCTTTGTTTTGAGGAAAGGAAGAAATCATTAACAAAATGAATGTGTATACTTTTGAAAATTAGAGATGAGTGTCTGTGTCAGTTGGTTTTATTCTTCCTTGTATACAGTTTTCAGCAGAAATACATAACTGCCTACATCCTAAACTTTTTTTGCTATAAGGGTTTGTTGAAAACTTTCTAGAAAGTTCACTTTTAAAGCCTCCATCTCCTGATAAGTTGTATATTGCTCTCTGATTTACTACTATTATTGCTGTTGACGATGATGATGTTAAGTTTCTTGTACTTAACTTACTAAGGGAGAACCAAATAGCCATCATAAATATTGTTCCCCAGATAATATTCCTCACTTTACATAACAATATTTCACCACGTAGTTTAGGCATCGTTTCTTCAGTGCTTTTCCTTCCCCTTCGTCGCGGCCCCCCC